>CAUYON010185922.1:0-11395 GCA_963573935.1 Arctocebus calabarensis
GAGACAGAGCCTCAAGCTGTCACCCTGGATAGAGTGCTGTGGCATCACAGCTCACAGCAACCTCCAACTCCTGGGCTCAAGCGAGTCTCCTGCCTCCGCCTCCCAAGTAGCTGGGACTACAGGTGCCCGCCACAACGCCCGACCATTTTTTTTTTTTGGTTGCAGCCATCACTGTTGTTTGGCAGGTCCAGGCTGGATTCGAACCCATGAGCTCAGGTGTACGTGGTTGGAGCCTTAGCCCGTTGAGCCACAGGCGTCAAGCCACGTATAGCTTTGGAATTAGCATTTGTCTGAACTCAGATGAGAAATCATCTGGACCTTTTTCATTGGGAGAAGGAAAGATGTTTAATTACTAAATCAACATTTTTTTTTTTTTTTTAAGAGAGACAGTCTCACTTTGTCACTCTCAGTAGAGTTCCGTGATGCCACAGCTCATAGCAACCTGCAGCTCTTGGGTTTAACAGATTCTCTTGCCTCAGCCTCCCAAATAGCTGGGACTACAGGCGCCCGCCACAATGCCCAGCTATTTTTTTTGTTGTTGCAGTTCGGCTGGGGCTGGGTTTGGCTAGGTTCGAACCCGCCACCCTTGGTATATGGGGCTGGCACCCTACCCACTGAGCCACAGGCGCCGTCCTAAATCAACATTTTTGATGACGTTAGGACCACTAAGATATTCTATTTCTTTTTTAATGTATTGGTCATTTACATATTGCTGATACTCAGATTATTTCACATATTCCTTTATTTAAATATGCTGATTAACATTTTCTAATCTACATTAACATTATTTTCTTTTTTCTTTCTTTCTTTTTTTTGGGGAGTGGGGGGACAGTCTCACTATGTTGCCCTGGGTAGAGTGCCGTGGGAAACCTCAAACTCTTGCGCTTAAGCGATTCTCTTGCCTCAGCCTCCCAAGTAGCTGGGACTACAGGTGCTGGCCACAATGCCCTGCTACTTTTTTGTTGTAGCTGCCATTGTTGTTTTGGCAGGCTTAGGCTGGGATCGAACCCGCCAGCCCTGGTGTACATGACTAGAGCCCTAGCTACTGAGTTATAGGCGCCAAGCCAAAATTATTTACCTTTCATTATTTCTCTTGACGAATCTTTCCAGAATTTAATTCATTTAACAGCATTTAAGACTACATATTTCCCCTTTTAGTACAACTTTGTTAAGTATTATTGCTTTTATTATTCCCTTGTAAATGACATCTATATAAGAGCTGTTTTGCAGTCACCTGCCCACACAAATATAGTCTAGCAAGGGGGAAGGGAGAGGAGAGAGAGTGGAGGAGGGCGGGCAACTGGCAGGATCTTACCTAATATGCACAATGGGAGGGTGGTCAGCATGCCCCCTAGTTAAGAGGACTCTACAACTTGAACTTTGCCTTGAAAGTGAGAACAATGTAACCTGAAACCGTGTAGACTCATATTAATTTTAAAAAAAAAGTTGTTTTGGAGGAATAGTAGGGATGTAAATCTTACTGGAATAGGTTTTAAAGAGAGAATGAGAGAAGGGGAACCAGAGAAAGTAAGTATAGGCAAATGCTTCCAAAGAGTTTGTTCTAAAGTAGAGACTCTAACTTGAATGGGATGATAGAGGTAGATTTTTAAAAAATTTTAATAGGTAAAAGAAATAACTTCTACTTCCAGGAAGAGAGTACATGTACTTTGTTTTCTCTCTGCTAGGTACAACTAAAATCCCTAGGAATTATATATAAAACAAATGGAAGACTCTGGAAGGTGTGGGCCTGTGGAACAACTTAGTGGTCAGTTTCTGGGCTTCTTTCTGCCTCGCAAATCCCAAACTTGGAGTGAAGAAGCCAGCAAATTAGAAATGGCAACTAGGGTAGACAAAAACCTCCACGAAACAAGCCTGTTCTTTCTCTAGCCAAAAGACCAAGAAAGGAGCATCTAAGTATGACAGAAAATTCTTAGAAAATAAGCACTCGCTCACGTCAAACACCACTGAAAATACTATGGCCCAACTCCCTTCAATGGCAACAAAGATTGAATCAAACCTAAAATGTCCACCTTTACCAGGACATAATGAAGTCTCTCTCTCTCGCGACTCCTCCAGTGTTTACTAGAAATCACCTGGGAAAGTGACTTCTCCTACCATCAGGTTGTAATAAGCAGAGAATCCTCTTCTGCCCTCAGGTGGAAAGGAGAAGGCCTGAGCCCAAGTTCTCCCCATCATTCCCTGGTAACAAGGTCACCAGCCTGCTAGTGTCAGTGGAAGCGTGTGAGCAGTAACAGGTTCTCCTATTTGTGTTAGACTAGCAGAGGCCTAGTGGGAACCTAGAACTCTCATCCCTGCCCAGAAGGATCCCTCTGCTTGTATGTTAATGGATGCAGAGTAGAAACTTCAATTTCTATCTCTATCTGGCAGTAATAAGGTGGTAGCCCTGACTACTTCTACAAGAATGGCCCTTAGAGTAAGCCATCTAACACAGAAGGTTAAAGAAAGATCCAGAGAACACAGAACACAACACCCTAAATGTCCAGGGTTTCAACAAAACAAAACAAACCAAAAACCCGCTTGTTATTCGAAGCATCAAAATCTCAAATGGAATGCAAAAAGTTAAACTAATAGACACAAATGCTGAAATGAAAGAGGTTTAGAATTATCTGACAGATTTTAAAACAGCTATCATAAAAATGCTTTAATAAGTAATTAAGAACACAACAAAACAAGAAAGTTTCAGAGAGAAAGGATGTCTAAGGAAAGAAATACAATGTATAAAAAAGAACCAAAGGGAAATTTCTGAACTGTAAAATACAAGGTAGACTTAAGCCCTAACATATCAATAATAAAATGACATGTATATAAGAGGTCTAAATACACCAAACAGAAGACAGAGTGTGTTAAAAAACATGACCTAACCATATGCTGTGCTGCCTAGAGGAAACTACTTCAAATTAACAGTATAAAAGAAATGACATATAGAAACAATCAAAAGAAAGAGTGGCTAGATTATCATCATCTAATGTAGACCTTGGAGCAAAGAGCAAGAGCAAACCTACAGAGTTAATTTTACATAATAGTAAAAAGGTCAATCTACCCAGAAGACACAGTAATCCTAAACAACCCTGAGCAATCCTATATACACTGAACGACAGAGATGCAAAACATGTGAAGTACAAGCTGATAGGACTAAAAGGAGAAAGAAATAGATCCACAATTATATCTGAATATTTCAACACCCTCCTGTTAGCAATGGACAGAAAAACTAAACAGACTATCAGCAAACAGGATGTCGTTGACCGTAACAGAATACTCCACCCAATGACAACAGAATATATAGTCTTCGAAGTGCCCACGGAACATAAACCAAGGCAGACCATACCCAGAGACATAAATCTCAACATATTAAAAATAATTAAAATCAAAGAGTATGTTCTCTGGTCACAACAGAATCAAACTAGAAATCAGGAATAGAAAGATAACAGCAAAATCTCTGCCCAACACTTGGAAACTAAGCAGCAAACTCCTAAATAATCAATGGGTGACAGTAAGTCTCAATGGGACCCAAAAAGCACATTGAAATGAATGAAAACGAAAATACGACACATCAAAATTTATGAGACACGAATAAAGCAGTGTTGAGAGGGAAATGTATACAGCCCTACATACAAATACTAAAAAAGTGAAAAAGTCTTAAATTAGTAAGTTTATACCTTTAGAATCCAGAAAAAGGAGAACCAAACAAACACAAACTAAGTAGGAGCAAGTAAATAAGGGCAGAAATTATTGAAATTGAAAAAAGAAAACAGAAACATCAATGAAACAAAGACCCACAGGCTGGGCAAGGTGGCTCATGCTTCTTATCTTAGCACTCTGGCAGGCTGAGGCAGGGGGATAGCTTGAGCTCAGGAGTTCGAGATCAGCCTGGGCAAGATGATCTCTATCTCTACTAAAAAATAGAAAAACTAGCTGGGTGCTATGGTACAAGCCTGTAGTCCCAGCTACTCGGGAGACTGAGGCAAAAGGATCCTTAGAGCCCAGAGTTTGAGGTTGCTGTTAGCTACAACGCCATGCACTCTACCCAAAGACACTCTGTCTCCAAAAAACACAAAAACCCCCAGCTTTGACAATATCAGTAAAATTAACAAGTTTCTGGCAAGACTGATGACAAAAGAGAAGGCAAAAATTGTCAGTATCAGGATGAAAATGGGGATGTTATTACAGACCCACAGATCAAATAGAGTACAAGGAAATACACTACAACAATTCTATACATATAAATCTGACAACTCTGGTAAAATGTATAATATATATAATATGCAGTAGATATTTCAGTAGCCCTGTTACTGGTTAAAAAAAAAAAAAAGAAATTTAACTCAAAATTTAAAAACCTCCAAAAACACTCTGCTGGCTCAATTTTTTTCACTTGAGAATTCTACAAAACTTTAAAGACTTACTCTATTCCATCTATTTCAAAAAATAAAAAGATAAACTTCTTAATTCATTTTATAATTGACAAATGATGCTGCAAAAGGAAAGCCACATAATTATATCATGTAACGCAGGAAAAGCATCAGAAAAATTTAACATCCATTCATGTAAAACTCTCAGAAAAAAAAAGAAATAGATGGGTGTATTCTCAACTTGATAAAGAACATCAACAAACAACACACATAGCTAACAGGGTTAGTCCGAATGTTTTCCATGTAAGGTGGAGAACAGGAAACGATGTCTGCTCTGACCACTCTCTCTCACCAGGAGAAGTTCCAGCCAATCAAAAAGGCAAAGGACATACACATCAGAAAAGAAATAAACTGCCCCCACTTCCAGATGACATAACTGTCTGTACAGAAAAACCAAGGAAGAGGGGGAAAAAAACCTTAACGTAAGTAATGATACAAAAGAAATGTACAAAAACAGTAAATCAAAATAGTAAAGATATCAGTTTTGCTCAAATTCATATGTAGATTAGCCAAAATCTCAGCCAGATTTTTTTTGTATATATAGAGAAGATTATTCTATAATTTTTTTATGGAAAAGAAACTAAAAATGTTCTGAAAAAGTTTGAACATTTCAAAAAAGATTATTAATCAGTCTATCTGATTTCAAGACTTATATAGCCACAGTAATCCAGACAGACCGTGTTGTACTGGTTGAAGTTTAAGGCATGCAAGTGGAACAGAATAGAGAGCCTAGAAAAAGACCTACACAAATCTGTCCAACTTTTTGAAAAAGGTACAAAAGTAATTCAATGGAGGAAAAAATAGCTTTTTCAACAAATAGTTGAGCAAGTGGATATCCACAGCGGAAGAAATAAATCAAGACTTAAGTATAACATCTTTTACAAAAACTGCATCAAAAAGTACCAGTGACTTAAATATAAAATTTAAGAATATAAATCTTCTAGGAAAAAAAAACAAAACATAAAATAAAATTCTACAGGACTAAGAAAAGAATTCTTAGACTTGACATCAAAAGCACAATCCAAATATAAAAACTGATAAACTGGACTTCATCAAAATTAACAACTTTTACTGTTAAGAGGATGAAAAAAAAGTTACAGAAGGGAAGAAAATGTTTGCAAACCACATACTCAATGAAGGACTAATATCTAGAATACAGAGAAAACTTTCAAAACAGTAAAAAAATTGATCCTCCATTATCTATTAGCTTCTCCCATTTTCTTTCCGCCTCTCTGCACTAATTTCCTCAGACATTATAAGTCACTGTTCCCTATACATCAGTTACACCTATCTCCTTTCTATCTCATCTGAGTTTTCAATCTGCTATATTTTTTATTTTTAGAAATTTAATTATACAAAATTCGATCATCTGAAACTATTCTTTTTTTAAAATATACAGTCATGAAACATTTTTTCTATAAAAATTGAGGTTTCTATTTAATGCATTCCTTGGCTGGGCACAGTGGCTCACGCCTGTAATTAATTCTAGCACTCTTGGAGGCCAAGCCAGGTGGATCGCCTGAGCTCAGGAACTGGAGACCACCCTGAGCAAGAGTGGTCTCCTTTTTCTACTTCGGAATTTTAGCCAGGGAAAACTAGCCAGGGCATTGTGGTTAAGTGACGGTAGACCCGGCTACTTGGGAGGCTGAGGCAAGAAGATCCCTTAAGCCCCAAATTTGGAGGTTGCTGTGAGCTACAGGACTTCAAATGATGAAGCCACAGCACTCTACCCAGGGGGACAGACGAGACGCTCTCAAAAAAATAAGTAAATGAAAAGAAATAAAATGCATTCTTGTACAGAAAAATGACTTCCACTACAAAAATGGGGAGTCCTTATTTAGAGTTATTCTAAAATACGATCTTTGGCTTGGGCCAAACACGTCATGAATTCTAGCCCCAAATCTGCCATAACAAGGAACACTGGCCTAGGAATTTTCTGAGGAGGCGCTTTACTTCCAATTGTGTACAAAACCAGGCCCAGGTAAGCCAATCTCCAAGCACTGGGTAAATCTACCACCCATGTCTTTGTATGGGAGTCTTTTATGTGATTCCTACCCTTTCCATGCCCTGCTGGCAATGTTCTCAACATGCATGACAAGTTACAGACATATCCTATGTGACAAAGAATGGTAAATGCCATTGGTCCCTATGGAATCACCATCTCTCATCATTTCTGGGCTCTGATTATTTTCCTTAATCAATAGGCAAGCCCGGGTATGCTTTTTAAAAGATGTTTTTATATTTTCTCCAGCATTTAAGTACTTTACATAAGAAACGACTTCTTTGCATATTTAGTCTGCCATATTGCCAGAACTGTCAATCAACCTTCGGATAAATTAACCATATAATTTGGCAGAGGCTTAATTCTTTATATACAAATTAATGTGCAATATGCTTTATGAAAAAACAAGAAAAATTTACTCTTACTACTTAACAGGAATTCACTATTTGCTATTTCAGTAAACAGCTTCCACTAGTGCAAAAATTATTCATTATGTGACAAATAAGGCTTTAATGAAAGTGAAAAATGCAGCTAACTTCTATCATGGAGAAGTGCAACAGAAGGAAATTCTCGGATTACACCGACAATGCTGTTTGAAAACCTAAAGATGAAATTCAGATCTCTAGACTTCCCACTGGAACTGTTCAAAGAGCTCCACATTCTAATTATCTACTTAGCATGCACTTCCCTGCCAGCACCTACCCTAACTGTGGGCCTCAGTTTTCTCTATCTCGGTAGTTTCTTAAAGCAATGTATTTCACCTTTTTTTTGTTTTTTTTTGTAATGAGTCACATTTTCCCACAAAATCTCACACAGAATCTTAACAGACTTGAGATTTAAGAGGGCGGAAGATGCCTCCGGACAGTCTAAGTTCTTGTTCTTCCTTTCCCTAACACTGAAGTTTGAAAATCACTGTCATAAAGAACATAGGGCCTGGCTTATAGCAGTGTACCAAAATTTGATAAATGAAAGTGACTATCAAAAATAAACAATGTAGTTCATACATTTAATTATAACAAGTTTCAAAATCATAACCAAGGTAAGGCTAGGGGTAAACTATAGATCACATAAAATCACAAAGCAATTACTAAGAAGTTACTAAGGAGATAAGAATCAAAAAACTTAACAATCTTTTCCAAATGCTTTATACTATACATTGGGTATGTGTAGCAACAATCTTATTTACATGATCTCAATACGCTTGACAGAGAGATAAAGTAAAAAAAAAGTTTCACAATCAGACTGGTTAAAATTTCACCTTCTCCATTTTCCACCCTGTGGTGTTAGGTAAGTTACTTATTAACCTTAAACAATAATAATTTCATAGGACAACAATAAGGCAAGCTAACTTTTTAGCTTCAGTTTTGTCATTTAAAGTTTTTAAACATTCAGAGGAAAATCATAAAGGTTAAATGAAAATACGTATGTCCAATGCTTAGCATAGTTCTTAAAGTTGATGTGTTCCTCTTAAAGTAAATGGATTGAAAATAACCTCTACTATATACCTCTGTCTAAACTGCCATCCCATTCATTCTTGACCTTCTAACTGCAGAGCCTACAGTCATTACCACCAATGAACAGCTCGTCCTGTTTTGAAAGCTTTTAGGGATCATTCTTCATTTGCACCAAAGGAACATCTTGTTTGAAGCCTATAGGCTTTGTTCACCATCAAAAGGTTGACGGTCTATTGTTAATCTTGAGCAGAGAATAGAGCTGATAATTAATATTTGCTTTTATGAGAAAAGTAAACAAAAAAAACAAGAATGATAAGTAAAACAACGACAACAAAAACCCTCCACGTTTATTATCAGTGACATAAAAAACTGAACAACCTAGCAAGACTGTTGAACATATCCAAGTAGTCATTAATACAATTCTTCAATTTAATCTAGCCCCTAAATAACAACATCAGCATCTCAGAACTTGCAAAGTTTAGAAAGAACATTTCCTCTGAACTAAAAAAAAATACATAATTAACTCTCATATTATGGAAAGCAAGAGATAGGTTTAATAACAACCAAATAAAAACACATGGATTGGGGGAACACTGGGCACAATAGGATACCACTCTCCCAGTCCACTGTGGTTAGAACAGAGAAGAAATGGGTTTAAATTTCAACAGTAGGACTTGGGAATCAATTTTCTGATATTGTTAAACATTTAATTACCAAGAGAAGCTTTCAAGTTTGTTTCACTAAACATCTTTAAAATGAGAAGAAAGTCTCAGTGGTGTATTATATCTAAGTGAGATTGTCTTTCTATGAAGTCCTAATAAGTGTGCACACTGATGTGCAACACAAAATTTATCACAAAGTTCTGGACTTAGAACTTCCTCTAAATCAGATTTGTCAATCATAGGAATATGATCTACCTTTAGGGGTTTTTGGAAAAGTAGAGGGAGGCCTTGTGAAAATTATCATGATGACCCTTGGGGAGAGCAGAGAAGGAGGATGCTAATGAGTACCTGGACCCCCAAATACTAAACAAATGACAGGCACACGCCACAGTATGCTATGTACCCAACTCTTTCACCTCCAAGAAAAAAGTCATGTTGGGGAGGGCGGGGGGGGGGCACCTGTAGCTCAGTAGTTAGGGCAGCAGCTACATGCTCTGGTGCTGGTGGGTTCAAACCCAGCCTGGGCCTGCTACACAAACAACAACAAAAAAATCTGGGCTTTGTGGCGGGCATCTGTAATCCCAGCTTTTAGGGAGGCTGAGGCAAGAGAATTGCCTAAGCCCAAAAGTTTGAGGTTGCTATAAGCTATGACGCCATGACACTCTTCCGAGGGTGACAATGTGAGACTTTGTCACACACACAAAAATCATATCAATGTTCCTCATTCCCCTCTTTCTTTCAAAGAAAGTCAAGCCAGGCCATGCCATTTAATCTTCAAAACCCAGGGCTCAATACAAACCGTAAACTGTACCACCAGTGACTTAGTGGCAGATAACTCAGTTCCCACCATTGTCAACAGCTTCTATTCTCTTCTCCCTTTTTCATTATCATAATCAAACACAATCCTCTTCAAAGATCTATGCTCGGTTTCCTGCTAGCATGGTATTTCACCCTTACTCCAACACCAAACTTTAAGCCAGCAGATAAGAGAAACATTTTCTACTTGGGTATAACATGCCAGAACAAAAATCTGCAAGTATTCTCAGCACCTTGTACCTATGGATGGAAGAAGACCACAACTCCCTGACAGCACATGGAAACTTTGTGTACAAGCAGTGTATGAGCACCTTCACTGGGACAAGGTCCACAGTTTTCAGGAGGCTTTCAAGAGTCTCTGACTTAAAAACACTAAGAACAATTGCTCATTGATAACTATGCCAAACATCTTTGATGACTCTTGTGTTGAAAAAAATCTCTGGGGTGGCGCCTGTGGCTCATCAAGTAAGACGCCGGCCCCATATACTGAAGGTGGCGGGTTCAAACCCGGCCTTGGGTTTGACCTGCAAAAACAGAAAAATAGCCGGGCTTGTGGCGGGCACCTGTAGTCCCAGCTACTCGGGAGGCTGAGGCAAGAGAATCACCTAAGCTCAGGACTTGGAGGATGCTGTGAGCTGTGTGATGCCTCGGCACTCTTATGAAGTGAGAGTTTCTACAAAAATAAAAAAAATCTCTGGTTTCTGAAAAAACCCTGAATAGCTAATGCAGTTCTATACAATAAGAACAAATCAGAAGACATTACGTTACCAGACTTCAGGTTATACTACAAGTCTGGAGTGATCAAAACAGCAGGATATTGGCATAAAAAAACAGATACAGAGCAATGGAATTGAATAGAGAATCTATAGATGCAACCAGCCTAATATTGCCATCTGATCTTCAATAAATCAAATGAAAGCATACACCGGGGGAAAGAATTCCTATTAATAAAGTGGTGCTGGGAGAACTGGTTAGCTATACGTAAAAGATATAAACTGGACACACACCTCCCATCACTTAGAAAAATTAACTCATGCTGGATAAAATACTTAAACTAAATCTAGGACACAAAACAAAAACTCTAGAAGAAAAGTATGGGAAAAACTCTGGATAGCAGCCTCGGGGAAGAGTCTATGAAGATCCCACTGGCAATTGCAGCAACACCACAAATAGATAAATTGGATCTGATCCAGCTAAAAAGCTTCTGGGAAGCTAAGGACACAACTAAAGCAAATAGACAATCTTCAGAGTATGAGAAGATGCTTGTTAAAAATCTGACAAGAGGCTAATAACCAGAATGTACAAAGAACTAATCAATAAAAAAGGAGCAAACAACCCCATTTATATTGGGCATGAACAGTACCAGGACCTTCTTCCAAGACAAATGAATGGCCAACAAACATGAAAAAATGCTCATCTTCCCTAAGAATCAGAGAAATGTACATCAAAACCACCTAGTGAGAATCGCCCACATCACGAAGTCCTAAAGCTGCAGATGCTAGTAGGGATGCAGAGAGAACACTTATACACTGTTGGTAGGACTGTAAACTAACATAGCCTTTTTGAAAGAAGTACAAAGAATCCTCAATGAGCTAAAGTAGACCTTCGATTTGATCCCACAATCTTCTTTCTACTCAGAAGAAAAAAAAAGCAGTTTACCATAAGGATAGTTGCATTAGAATGTATACAGCACCTCAATTCATAATTGCCAACTCAAGTGCTCATTAACCCATGACTGGATTAATAACTGTGTATATGTGTACCATGGAATACTACTCAGCCATAAAGATAGACTTTAGATCTTCTACATTTACCTGGAAGGATTTGGAGAACACTCTCTTAAGTATCACAAGAATGGAAAAGCAAGCATCCAATGTACTCAATACTAATATGAAACTTGTAGAAGAACAACTGCCAGACCACGCAAGAAAAAAAAAATACAACTAGATTTAAGAAGGGGGAAGGGGGTTGGTAAGCTCTCCCCTATAAGGTTCACTGTCGAGATACATGGCACACCTCTTGGGTGAAGGAGGT
>CAUYON010185931.1:0-72644 GCA_963573935.1 Arctocebus calabarensis
GTGGCATCACAGCTCACAGCAACCTCCAATTCCTGGGCTCAAGCGAGTCTCCTGCCTTGGCCTCCAGCGAGTCTCCTGCCTTGGCCTCCCAAGTAGCTGGGACTACAGGCACCCGCCGCAATGTCCGGCCATTTTTTGGTTTCAGCCATTGTTGTTTGGCGGGCCCAGGCTGGATTCAAACCCACCAGCTCAGGTGTACGTGGCTGGTGCCCCAGCCCGTTGAGCCACAGGCGCCGAGCCGAGGAATAGTATTCTTAAGATGTGAGGTAAGACCTGAAAGGTAACCTAGGGCCTTACCGTGGCCAGATTGAACTTTTCAACTGGGGAGTCCTTAGGAAGCCAAAGAACGTTTCTAAACGTAGAGAAGCATGATCAAATATGTCTCCAGTGAAATCTAGTCTCCAACCTCAGTGATTGTACCCTTAATTGCCCTGTCTGTCCTAAGTAAACAGTTTCCAGCTTAGCACATTCTTTCTTTGTTGCTGTAATTTGAACCATTGCTCTTTGGGTTCACTAATGCGCCACAGTCCATTGAGTCTCTTCCTACGGTCAACCCTCAAGGACTTGCAGGTTACTGCACACCTTCTGTATTCCCTACACCTCTCCTTCCCTCTTGACCAAGTGGAGTCACAATTCTTTTATCCTTTTTTCATAGAGACTGTTGTCTAGTCTTATAGTGATTGGGTATTTATTTCCTTCTGGTCTTTCCAACGGGGAGAGCTTTTCTCTCCCCACTTGAGTTCTCTCTCTCTACCAGGAGCTTTAGTGTTTTCTGTAAATAAATTCTGTCTTACCACTGGAAAAAAAAAAAAAAGGAAAGAAAGAAAGAAAATGCCATGAAGGCTATGTTAACCAGTTTGATGAAAACATTTCAGATTGTATATGAAACCAGCATATTGTACCCCTTGATTGCACTAATGCACACAGCTGTGATTTAATAAAAAAAAAAAAATCCTTCTGAATCCTTCTGGTCTTTCCTATGTGATGCTCTTCTGCCAGATAAAGAAACCAGTGTCTCACTCCTGGCACAGTTGTGTTTGGGAAGAGAGGGCCTGGGTAATACTGTCCACAAACTGTGTCAGCTCTGAAGGCCTGACCCCCCTCCCCCACAGCGATTGTTTCGGCTCTGTTTTTGCACCCCCTCTGGAATGAAGCACTAGGTAGGAGTGGGTGGGGTCCTGGCCCCATAAACCAAGGGTGGCAGGTTCAAACCCGGCCCTGGCCAAACTGCAACAAAAATAGCCGAGCATTGTGGCAGGCACCTGTAGTCCCAGCTACTCGGGAGGCTGGGGCAGGAGAATCACCTAAGCCCAGGAGCTGGAGCTGTGAGCTGTGTGATGCCACGGCACTCTACTGAGGGCAATAAAGTGAGACTCTGTCTCTACAGAAAAAAAAAAAAGGCAAAATGTCAATACACATCATTGGAAATGGTCTCTGTTGAGTCTGGGTCACTCAGCATGAGGTCCGTCAGTTCCTTACAGATTGTTTTTCCCATCAGCCTCCTAGTCCCTAAATGAAGGGTAACTTGTGCTAAAGAATGTCTTGCCTCCCGTTTGATTTTCTGTTGAGACTTCGTGTCAAGGCATTATTTAATGAAAGGGTTGTTAACTGGACAAATGAGATGCTTCGATTTAGATCTTATGAATCATTATTTGGAGATTGTGTTTAAACGCTACCAAAAAAGCCATTTTCTTATCCCCTAAGGACTGAATAACAAAATGACCTGATACGGAATGAGGATTATAGTTAGGGTGACTTGGATTCTAATCCTGGTTCCTTCGCCTTTGGTTTCTGCATGTTTATGGGACTCGGCATGTTCTTTGCCTGGTGCAGTCTTGAAGGTCAAGCACGACAGCCTAGGGGAAGCCACCCAGAAGCTATTTCTGCCTTTCTCTGTTAGAGCACATGCTGGCCACCCTTTACCAGGATGCTTGGTGCTACTTTGTAATTCTTTTCTTTAAATGACCTTTGAATGAGAAAGCTATTTCATGTGGTCTTAGTATTATTGTTGTTTTGCCTTTTTAAAAATTAGTGTGGTATGGTTTGAAATTGTTATCTAATTATTAAAATTAATCTTGCACTATATCATCTGTTGAACCTGTTTAATGATTCCATTAAGAAAATAAATTTTCTTGTGTTGATCGATGTACCTGCTAGGGTCTTTTCTTCTTTCTTCCTTTTAAAAGAAGTTCTCCTTCTGTTAAGATAAGTGATTTATGAATTGGATACATTTCCTGTAATGGCAAAGTTCCCAGTGAAGGGGTGTTGCAGGCATCCCAGTTACCTAGGCACTTCGGAAAACCAGGACTGATGGGTGACCTCATTCTGTTTTGCATTTTCTACCCTGGGAGCAGACAGTTGCCATCTCATCACACAGAAAATTGGACGCCTTGGGAGATCCGAATCTCATAGCTAGTTAGTGAGGCGGATACAAGAAGGAATTGGACTGTCCTGTGTTCAATCTGAGAGAGTAGTGGGGAGGTTTTGTCGTGGGAAATTTATAATTTGAAAATCTGGGATTTAAAGTGTGTTTGTTATGTGTGTACAGATTTTTTTTTTTTTTTTTGAGACAGCCTCACCGTGTCGCCCCTGGTAGAGTGCCATGGCGTCACAACTCACAGCTAACTTAACTCTTGGGCGTAAGCAATTCTCTTGCCTCAGCCTCCCAAGCAGCTGGGACTACAGGCACCTGCCACAACGTCCGGCTGTTTTTTTGTTGCAGTTGTCATGGTTGTTTAGCAGGCCCGGGCCAGGTTCAAACCCGCCTACCCACTGAGCTACGGGCGCCGCCAGTGTGCACAGATTGAATCAGAGTAACCGTCCCTTTGACTTCAGATTTGAATGTCCCTTTGACTTCAGATTTGAACGTGCGTCTTTGCTGTCTCCTTCAGGTAGAACGCCATGACATGAATACCTTAAGCCTGCCCCTGAGCATACGCCGTGGGGGGTCGGACACCAACCTCAACTTTGACGTACCAGACGGCATCTTGGACTTCCACAAGGTCAAGCTCACTGCAGACAGCCTGAAACAAAAAATTCTGAAGGTAACAGAGCAGATAAAAATCGAGCAAACGTCCCGCGATGGGAATGTTGCCGAGTACCTGAAACTCGTCAGCAGTGCAGACAAGCAGCAGGCCGGACGCATCAAGCA
Organism: Arctocebus calabarensis; assembly: GCA_963573935.1. NCBI lineage: Eukaryota > Metazoa > Chordata > Mammalia > Primates > Lorisidae > Arctocebus > Arctocebus calabarensis. The sequence goes on from CAUYON010185931.1 coordinate 3,152, forward strand.
GGTGTTTGAGAAGAAGAACCAGAAGTCCGCCCACTCCATCGCCCAGCTGCAGAAGAAGCTAGAGCAGTACCACAGGAAGCTCAGAGAGCTCGAGCAGAATGGAGCCCCCAGGAGCTCCAAGGACATTTCCAAAGACCGCCTGAAGGACATACACCACTCGCTGAAAGATGCCCACGTGAAATCTCGGACCGCGCCCCACAGCATGGAGAGCAGTAAGTCGGGCATGCCCGGGGTGTCCCTCACTCCCCCCGTGTTTGTGTTCAACAAGTCCAGAGAGTTTGCCAACTTGATCCGGAATAAGTTTGGCAGTGCTGACAACATCGCTCACTTAAAAAGTTCCTTAGAGGAGTTCAGGCCTGAGGCGAGTGCCCGGGGCTACGGGGGCAGTGCCACCATCGTGGACAAACCCAAGTATGGCAGCGATGACGAGTGTTCCAGCGGCACGTCGGGCTCGGCTGACAGTAACGGGAACCAGTCCTTCGGGGCTGCTGGGGCCGGCACGCTGGACAGCCAGGGGAAGCTCACGGTGATCCTGGAAGAGCTGAGGGAGATCAAAGACACCCAGGCCCAGCTGGCCGAGGACATCGAGGCGCTGAAGGTGCAGTTTAAGAGGGAGTACGGTTTTATTTCTCAGACGCTGCAGGAGGAGAGATACAGGTATTTCAGAGTTTTCTGTTGGCATTCTTTATACGCTAAAGGTTGGGTTTTCAGTGAATATGAATACAGATCGGAAAGCATCAACACGAGTTGAGTATCCCTAATCCGCAAATCTGAAATCCAAATCCTCCAAAATCCAAAACTTTCTGAGTGCCAACATGATGTCGCAGTGAAAAAAATCCCACATGTAGGTACTTGACACAAATTTTGTTTTATGCACAAAATTATTGAAAATAATAGATGCCATCTTTACAAAAAATAAAATTTAAATTTGAAAAAGATTAAAGTATAAATTGAAGTCTTGTAGGTTGTATTAGCTAATTTTATTTTATTTATTTATTTATTTATTTATTTATTTTGAGACAGAGCCTCAAGCTGTCACCCTGGGTAGAGTGCTATGGCATCACAGCTGACAGCAACCTCCAATTCCTGGGCTCAAGCCAGTCTCCTGCCTCCGCCTCCCAAGTAGCTGGGACTACAGGCGCCCGCCACAACGCCTGGCCATCATTGTTGGTTGCAGCCATCATTGTTGTTTAGCGGGCCCAGGCTGGATTCGAACCTGCCAGCTCAGGTGTACATGGCTGGCGCCTTAGCCCATTGAGCCACAGGCGCTGAGCCTGTATTAGCTAATTTTAAAAGTACATGTTTTATAGGCTGGCTTTCACATGCTCATAGCTTATGAATAAAAAGTGTATATGTCCAAAGACGAGATGGTTTTTTTCCCCAATTTTCCCTCAACATGTTAACTTCTAAGAATATGGATATGATAGTGAAATGCCTATTACATATTGTGGAATGTAATTAATTTATTAAGAGACAGAGTAGTCTTGCTCTGTCACCCGGGCTGGAGTGCAGTAGGATGATCACAGCTCACTGTAGCCTTGAACTCCTGGGCTCAGGCGATCCTTCTACCTCAGCCTCTCTGAGAAGCTAGGACTACAGGCACACACCACTACAGCTGACTAAATTTTTTAATTTTTATAGAAACAGCGTCTCACTGTGTTGCTCAGGCTGGTCTCAAACTCCCAGCCTGAAGCCATCCTCCTGCCATGGTCTCCCAAAGTGCTGGGATTGTTAGAGGCATAAGGCACCATACCCAGCTTAACAATGACATTTTAAATTTAGCTTATACGTTGTTTTATAATTGATGTGTGATTTTATATATGTATTAATTTAGAAATGTGGCTTTTTTGACTCATTTTATGAAACAGCTTTTTAAACTTTCATATGTATGTTTGACTGTGATATCTTTGTCACACAACAGCTGGGGTTTATTTATTTTTAAATCATAGCTGTGTACATTAATGCAATCATGGGGTACAGTGTGTTGGTTTCATATACAATCTGAAATATTTTCACCAAACTGGTTAACATAGCCTTCATGGCATTTTCTTGGTTATTGTGTAAAGACCTTTATATTCTGCATTCAGAAAGTTTCACCTGTACCCTTCTAAGATGCACTATAGGTGTGGTCCCTCCAATAAGAGCTGTTTTTTAAGTCACATATTTTTTAGAAAATATTAATTCTAATTTCATCCAAACAGTTTGGGATACAGCATTTTTTGGATGCACATTTTTCCCCAAGTTACAGATACCCATTTACATAAGTTTAGGAGAGTTTTTTTTCCTTTGGTTCTACGGTAATGTTTGTGATTCCTATGATACAGGCGCTCACTAAAAGCTTCTTTACATCAGCAGCAACATTTGGCACCTATGAAATTATGCCCGAAAATCATCATTAAATTGGTTTTGTTTTTGCGTCTTTTTTAAAAAAGATTCTCTTGGGGGACCTATATAAGAATCTAAAACTGGCATTGATCAAAGACATTCCAGGCTAATGCACCTTCCTCAAATAGTGCATCCTGTTGCAAAATAGACGTGAGAAGACTTCACAAGTTAGGCACATCCTCTTACTGGCACTGAAGTTCCAAAAACTGAAAACCACATTGAGTGTGGTAGTAATGGAATCGGGCCCAGAGTAGAGGGTGACGCTCAAAGCATAGCTCTTTCCTCGTGGGATCTCGGGCCATGACCCTTTAGGTAATGTGGGACCCAACCCCTGGCAGGATCCTGGAGGGCCCTGTTACTAGCCGCTATGGTGCTAGTCTGACGTGGGCACAGAGGCCAGCTGGGTTTGTGTGCATGCCCAGCAGTGAGGACAGAGCGTGGAGAATGCAGAGACCATCCCAGAGCTGGGATTTGATGTGGTCCAACATGTTCCCCACGGCTAGACTTAGTGTTTTGGAAAAACTGCCAGAGGAGGAAAACAACCCAAAGGGCATTGCCACAGTATGATAGAAAGGGGGTTGTTCTAGAATGTGCTGTTCAAAGATGTGTGCAGTGTCACACTGAGAATGGGCTCCTGTCTTGTAAAGGTACGAGCGACTTGAGGACCAGCTGCATGACCTGACGGATCTGCACCAGCACGAGACAGCCAACCTGAAGCAGGAGCTGGCCAGCATCGAGGAGAAGGTGGCCTACCAGGCCCATGAGCGGGCGCGCGACATCCAGGTGCCTGTCCCTTCTTGCACATTCCTTCATTTCACAGACAAGGCACATCACCCCTGAGCGCCAGAGGATTTCTGGCACCTGAGGCACAATGTTCTCTCTGCACATTTTCTCTCCATCTGTCCACGAGTGCATGTTCCAGTCGTTACTGAGAGGCTGTGCTCTGTACACGTTCTCCCTAAACCAGTTAACAAGTATTTCTTATGTACTTGAAGCCCCTCATTACCAAAATTTTTAAAACTGAAAAATGAGACCCACGCTGCCTTCAAGAAGCCTAGTTGCAGAGTCCAGAGAAGCTCAGCTGGCACACAGCTCAGGACAGCGTGAACAAGGGCCAGATTGCATGGCGCAGACCCTACAAGCCACAGAAGTTCAGACATGTGCCCGGCAAGCCATGGACCCTGGGGCAGTCCATCATTTAGTGGTGACACATTTATCCAGCCATTTATCCAGCTGTGTGGCCCTGAGCAAGCCTTGAGCCTTTTTGCTCATCTGTAAAATGATCGCTTTCCTGTTGGGAAGAATTTTAGACACTTCCATGCATACTAGGTGCCAAACACTAACAAAGCACTTTTAGGTTTCTTTTTTTCCCAGTTCCCCCTCAGCAATTTGTTAAGGTAGTTCCTGTTGTTATCCCCACCTCTCAGATGTGGAGACTGAGGCACAGAGATATTGAGTGGCCTGAACAAGGTCGTGTAAATCATTCTTTAGGAATCAGTGTGAATGTGTGTCCCAGGAGGGAAGCAACTGGGTAGGTTTTTAAGGATCACTGTGAGCAGAGATGTGTCCCAGAGTGTCCTGATGCGGTGCCAGCCTATACTGAAACAACCCCAGTCTTCTTGATTGCCTTAAACAAATGTACTCGTCAAATAATGCTTAGCTTCACTTTTAGGAATATTCTTTGTGGACAGGGTTTTTTTTTTCTGCTTAGGGAAGACTGTCAGCCATCGGAACCCCTCTTTATAATGGATAAACTGGAACACAGATTGCTGTTGTGGTGCGTGAGCCAGAGTTTCAACTGCTCACGTTTTATTTCACTGTGTGTCAAGGGCTGAGCCTTTGCTAATCCCAGATGCCTTCTTGGACAATTCTGGGAACTGAAGTGGTGGAGCTAATGGGAAGTGTTGCCTCCAGAGACCGTGGCACAAAAGACACTTGGGAATTTCTGGCTGTCCTCTGGGTTAAGCATTTCACCATGGCTAGAGAAACTGGAACCATTGAAATAGGGAATGTTGCCAGCTGAACAGTGCAGGCGAGTGGTTAGGTCATTCTCTTTTAGAACGTGTCTTGGATGTCCCTGGGTGGTGTCTGAATATATGGTTTTCTCATTTAGGGGATAGTTTGAGTTAATCTTTTTCCCTTTTTAAAGTTTTAGCAGTGAAAAGGTCAGATAAAGGGAGTTCTTTCTGTGCGGCCTCTCACAGAAATTTATAGCACTTCCTTCCACCACTTTCTTGTTTATCTCTCACTCAGAAGTGCTAAGAGGACGTCTGTGTAAATGACTGGAGACTCTTTCATGTTGTGTGGGTTGGAATCCTGGCCTCTGTGTGACCTTGGATGAGTTAGCGCTCTGCGCCTCAGTTTCCTCACTTATAAAATGGAAAAACTTAATGAACCCTACCTCAAAAGGTTAAGAGGATTCAATGAGATGATGTATGTAAAGGACTGAAATCTTTGCCTGACACATCAGAAACAGTGAAGAAACACACCGCTCTTTCTGTGACCTTCGTGAGCAGCCATGTTCCTGGGGGTTTGACAGTTGGGCCTGCTCACTTCATCCTTGCTTCTTGCAGGCAGAGTAATACCAATGGGTGGGGGTGGTTGTTGCCTATGGATATATAAAATGTTTTTGTTGTTGCTTTAAACAACTGAATTTGTTGTTTTTTTTAAAACCTGAAATCCCAATTTAAAATGTCTAAAGATAATCTTCCCTTCTGTCCTCATCCCTAATTTAAATACTGAACCCAAGGAAATTCTAAAAATCATGGGGCTTAATATGTGTTGCGGCTATGACTAAAACTCCTTGCAAGTCACTACTTAATTTTCTTGGATTTTCCTCTTGGTAAAAGATTTGGCAGCAGTTCTAAGGCAGTTCTGTGATCAGTCCATTGGTACATGTAATTCATCTATACAATTCATAAGGTTAATGAATTTGCCTAAAACGTTGATATTTTGTCTTGTTCTATCCCCTTTTCTGAGCCATGCAAGGGCGGAAACCCTGGGCCCAAGAGGTTGGAAAGAATGCACGATTTGTTAGAACATGCCTGTTATTGTAGAAAAGCTGCACTTGTTAAATGTGAGGATCTGAAGAAGTTTCATCCTTTTTGTCAGTAGCCTTGTATAATGAAAGTTACTATAGTAACAGAGAACCCTGTTCTTTGGCCCATAGAGCATTTTCAGCAGAAGAAAAGCAAATCAATGTTGGAGCGATTATGCTTATTTAAAACCTGCAAAGATGACTGCCTTCATTTAAATAGATCACACACATTGGCAAATGAGTTAGATGGCGGGCTGTTGAACTGAAGGGGATACATTGTATTGTCATACCTCTAGGTAGGTCCTTTCAGCCCCAGAGATGGGGAGTTTTCTTCTCAAGCCTCGTCCTGCTAGTGGCACCTGACTGTCTCCTCAGTACTCAGCTGGTTGTTGCACCTGCTGCCTGCCTGGCACTGGCCCTGTCCTCCTACAGTTTCTTGGCTGGGGAGTAGAGCCACAGGGAGACCTGACCTAATCTGCTGGGCCAGGGAAGACGTGACAGTCAAGTGAGACCTGAAGGGAGATTCGCAGGTGAAGAGGGGACGGAGCGGCACAGGTGCACATTTCAGACAGGGCGCTCTGCATGGGCAAGGGCCCCGAGGCGGGTACCTGCTCCTTTCCAGAACTTGAGAGAGCCGTGTTGGCCAGAGCACTGTTAGGGGACAGAGGGTGGCATTAACTGAGGCAGGAGAGGGAGCTTGAGCCTCGCACGGCCTTGAAGGGTCATGTGGGACACGTGAAGGTTCTGAGAACAAGAGTCGTATCAAATGTGCATCTGAAGAATATCGCGTGGGCCGCCATGGGGAAAACGGGTTCACGGGGGGATAGAAGAGTCTGTGAGGAAATTTATGCCGGTTATTGCGGGTAGGAGATGCCACGTGCTGAGGTGCTGACCGAGGGAAGAGAGAGAAATGCACCGACTGAGGTGGATATTGGCTGCCGCTTTGGCAGCTGGGGGCTGGGTTGGACGAGAGAGGTGTCCAGGGGTGCCCCTCAGCCTCCCTGCATGAGGACCTGGGTGTTGCTTTCTGAGGAAAGCTGGAGGTGCAGGGCAGGGCAGGGCAGGTGCACCTGGAATCGCGCCAGGACGTGCTGCACTTCAGGGCCCGTCAGGAGCCGTGATGCCAGGGAGGCTGTGGGTATATGAGTCAGTCTCAGAGAGACGGCTGAGCTGGGGGCGCACTCAGAGTCAGCTGTGTCTGGGGAGTTAGCGCTGGGGAGACAGCCTGGGAGAGTCCGAGGGCCGCAGTCGTGGAGAGCAGGCGAAGGAGCGGTGCCCGTGGGCCAGTGTGTCTCCTTCCCTCACCCGCCTTCGCCAGGCTTCAGGGGGCGACGCAGAGGAGAGGGCCGTAGTGGCCATGCAGACTGGCCACTCTCGGTGGCTGAAGGTAGCTCATCAGCTGTCACAAAGGGGAACCCCACTCCTTCTCTGGTTTGTCCCTCGTGGCACACCATTTCTGGATTCTGTCATTTTGTTTCAAAAATAGGTAAAGCCAAAAAGCTCACTAGTCAAAAAGCTCCCTAGAATTCCTAGTTTACGGTCATGTACGCATGCTTATTCCATAAGTAGCCGAAGATGGCCTTGGATCCTTGCTTCCCACCTTGTCTGCCATTGTCATCAGTGGGGGTGTTGAAGCCTCTGCCGGTGGACTGACTGCCGTGGGCTGTCGCGTGCTGCCGTGGCCTCCACAGCGTTTCATCCTCACTCTCCCTCTTGCCCGCAGGAAGCCTTGGAGTCGTGCCAGACCCGCATTTCTAAGCTGGAGCTCCACCAGCAAGAGCAGCAGGCCCTGCAGACAGACACCGTGAACGCCAAAGTGCTCCTGGGGAAGTGCATAAACGTGGTCCTGGCCATCATGACCGTCATCTTAGTGTGCGTGTCAACCATCGCTAAGTTCGTCTCGCCCATGATGAAGAGCCGCTTCCACATCCTTGGCACCTTCTTCGCCGTGACTCTGCTTGCCATATTTTGTAAAAACTGGGACCATATTCTGTGTGCCATAGAAAGGATAATAATACCGAGATGAAGCCACTGGTTCCTACCTTCAAGTTCTTTCGAGTTTTTATTTAAGAAAAAAAAAACAAAACTCTGTGCAGACTACCAAATTTTAAAATGAATGATTGTGCCGTCTGATGTGTGCAAGGCGACCTGGGGCCGTGTGGTGTCAACAACTGTGCTCCTCCTAACCCAGTAGCAGTCGCTGAGTGGTCCCTGTACGTGGTTAATGTGAATCTCTTTCCAAACTCTCCCCACATTGCTCACTGCCTTAATCGGACTAGATTTCCTGCTCTCCTATCAGCCCAGCCTGGTAACCCTCTGTTTATTGAGCCCGTGGCATAACTGGTGACCCAGGAGGAACGAGGTCTCCCTCTCTTACATCATGTCAGAATGAAGCATCATTGTTGCTAGCAATTTGTTTTCCCTGAGTCCTGGGAACAGCAAGGGTCTATCTGATTTGGGGACGTGAGGGCCACAGACGTTGGCAGAGTTGAGCACTGAAGGCCGACAGAAGTGCCGTCAGTCACTGTGCAAACCACCCTGCTTGTCCACAGATAACCCCGAGTCCCGTTATGTACCCAGTGTCCATAGTGGTCAATTGTGTGTGACCCTGTAACATGGGAAATACTTTTTATTTCTCTTTGTAGAGACAGGATCTCACTCTGTTACCCAGGTTGGTCTCCCTCTTGGACTCAAGTAATCCTCCCGCCTCAGCCTCCCAAGTAGCTGGGACTACAAGGGTGCCCCAGCACTCCCAGCTGTCATGGAAATCTTACAACACACCTGTTTATCCAACAAAAATCTGCATTTAGGGTTTTCTTGCACTTTTAATGGTAAGACGTAAGGACTGATGAATAGGGCTTTCCCCTTCTCATGCCTAGGAACCACATGCTGATTTCATCTTACCTGATTAGCCAACACCCTGCCTCCAAAGCATGCAGGAATGTTTCCAAATCCCACAGCAAACTGTGGCTTTCACATTAATTTGAGGTCCTATGAGCACCACTCTGGAGGTTTGTGTTTTGGCAAATCTTAATTGTGATAAACCCCCTTCGAGGATGTGATTCACTTTTTGTGATTCATTTCATTCACAGATTTGTGAGGGATTGCAAAGCTTATTCAGGAAATGAAAACAAATGCTTATGTTGCTTTATTTCATGAAGGACGCAGAATCTTAGTTTATAAAGCTGGAGTGCCCTGAAGTGTGGGAACACTGGAAGCATGAGGAAAATACGATATTTGGTCTAATCGGATGGTGGCAAGATTAGTGGGAGCAGTTTACCTGGATGAAGATTGAGGGGGTCCTCTAAAGGATGCAAAAAGCCAGCAAGGATAAAATAAATCCAGTGTTTGAGTCAAGGTTGCCATCTGTCACTTAGGATGTTACTGAAAAGAACTTCCGAGATAATGGAATGGCCACAGTGCTACCAAGCTGAAGTTAACATGCCTGATGGGGCTTACGCTCACTGTCTTCAGCCCAGATGATACTTTGCTTTAACTCTTTTTCTATGTATATAACAAAAAAGAAAATTCTTTTTTTTTTTTTTTGAGACGGAACAAGCTGTCACCCTGGATAGAGTGCTGTGACATCACAGCTCACAGCAACCACCAATTCCTGGGCTCAAGTGAGTATCCTGCCTCTGCCTCCCAAGTAGCTGGGACTACAGGCGCCCACCACGATGCCCGGCCATTTTTAGGTTGCAGCCACCATTGTTTGGCGGGCCCAGGCTGTATTTGAACCTGCCAGCTCAGGTGTACGTGGCTGGCACCTTAGCCCATTGAGCCACAGGCGCTGAGCCCAGAAAAGAAAATTCTAATGGTAACTATTGGTGAGCCCTTTTTCCCACCACCTCCGCCATTCGCTGAAGGCATGAAGAGGCATGTCAGTATATATTTTCATCCAGAAGACATCAGAGATCCTGGATTTAAATTAAATGCAATATTTTGCAAACAGCTATTCTTAGGGAAATCTTCTGAAAATAAATGTGACAGAATGTTCCATGGTTTGAGAGAATGGAATAGTTGAGCATTTAGTCTACGTTCAGTGTGAGCGAGACACTTGCAGCTCTAGCTTTCTAAGTGTACAAGTCAGCAGTTTTAGTAAATTCACAAACTTGTTCAACCCTCACCACTAATCCTAGACCCAAAGTTTTTAAAACAATAAATGTTACTTCAAGAAGTCTTTGGTTATATAACCAGAGTATTTGGTATTGAAGGAGGGGAAATTACTAGTCCCACCTGGTCTCATGGCTGTGTGCCCCAATGTCGAGCTCCCTCGGGGACTCCCGAGTTGATATGTCCTGTCCATGCTGGGCCATTGAGTCCAGGGCAAAGAGAGAAAGAGAATGGTGTGCTTCCTTTTGCTTTAATATTTTGATGGGCAGTGCTCCCTTTACCTGTGGGCATCACACTCCATATGGGGCCGAGAGTGGGGTGTAACATGGTTGAATCAAGCTGGGTCCTGGGTGGGCTTCTCCTGATAGCTAATCTTTCCAAGAGGCATTTTGTACCTGCTGGGGTGGGTGTGCTGCTGGTAGTTCAGAGAATGAGTGAGATTGCCAGCCTCTGAGGCAGAGGGCTCTGTCCAAATCCAGGAAGACTCATTCTGGTGCCACGGCTCACTACTCCAGCACTGGGCCAGCGGGCTTGCTCTGATGGGCGCATCTCAGACCTGTGATCAGAGTGTCTTCTCCTCAGTGAGAGAAGCAGAGAAGAAAACAGAAAGCAGCGGTTTCCACCCCCTCCAGTCTGGAGCTATTAACAGAAGCTTCTAGAAACTGGCTTTATTCTGAAATACCATAGGGTCTAAATCATCTTCCCCAATCACAAATTCCTTTTAAAGAATTCTCATTTTCATTGACTCTCCCTAAATGTCAGATAACCTTGTTTTTACTTGGGTTTGCTCAACCTACTTGGCATATTTATTTTAGAGTCATGCTCAAAGTTCATGAAGCTTTTTGCTCTTTAGTGGAACAATACACTCCAAGGAAACTTTTTAGTCTCTGCAGCTTATTCTCTAAAGGAATAAGCCCTCCCACTGCTTATTCTCTTCAATGTGTAAGGAGACGAAATGAAATTGTATGAATATTCCAATGAAAAATTGTGGTAGAGCTGTGACATATCCTGAAATTGGGCATTTACTTTACATTTACATCAACTGGTCTCTTTTCTGCACCTTTCACGCATAGTTAACATCTTGTGCATACCTAGAGGGGAAAACTAGTAGCCCTACGATTAAATACCTGGTTACTGAGTGAACGTGTGGAGTGACTTAATATGCTAGATTTTGGATTTGAGTGCTGTTTTTTTTAGACAGAGTCTTAAGCTGTTGCCCTGGGTAAGAGTGCCGTAGGATCGTAGCTCACAGCAGCCTCCAACTCTTGGGCTCAAGCGATCCTCTTGCCTCACTTGTTCTATTTTAGTAGAGACGTGATCTTGGATTTTTGCTCAGGCTGGTCTCGAACTCGCGAGCTCAAGCACTCCACCTGCCTTGGTGTTCCCAGAGTACTAGGATTATAGGCATGAGCCACCGCACCTGCCTGAGTGCTGGTTTTTTGGTTTTTTTTTTTTTGGTGACTTGTTTTCATGATCACCAGGACAATGATTGTTGAGGATGAGACAAAAACTTAAAAATACTCTCCTGTGAGTTTTCAGTTGTTTATTTTCGCTTATACTTTTGAGTATGGTTAAACCACAGCAACACCACCACCCCACCCTCAAAGGTACAAACCCATAATGAAGCAGCAACTAAAAGCACTCCTTCACTGATTTGGGACAGTGGAGGTAGGATTAGTCCCATGTTTCTAGCTTGTAATGTTAGTGATTTTGATCCTCGTGACTTCTTGATAAATCCTCCGAAACTCTGTGTTGGTTCCGCCAAGGAGGGTGTCACCCGCTGTCAGCAATCACGTGAGTCTAGCCCTCTACTTTGTCACTCTCATTTTCATTTAAATATTGCCCCTTTGTGTAGGTTTATTGCCTTGCCATTTCTCTAGCATATTAGGTTTAATTATGTGCTCAATAATAATGAGGGAACTAGCTTCCCTCGGGCAATTAATTGCTTTTGTTGTTTTTGGTCAAATAATCGAAATTATTTTGCATTGATTGAGGAAACTTTTGTAGTGAATCCAGATACTGTTGTATTGGTTTGGAAAAACATTTAAACACCCTTATTAATATGAACATATGTGATTAAACAAGCTATTTTCCATGTTTCTATAATTTGGAGGAGTGGGCTTGGAGAGGGAAAAATAGCATCATTTAAAATCCAGCTTACTGGAAGAGATGTTCCAAGAACTTAGCACATACATCAAGGAAGGAGTTGATTTAAAAAGATAAATCACTTATGAGAACGGCCTGTGCACATCAAAAATAGATAAGAGGCTACCAAAAAGAAAAATGATAACAAAGCAGAACTAACCTATCATTTTCTGAAGTCAGTTCTCTGTTTATAACAAGCTAGAAAGTAATGTACCTTGATTGTTTTAGGAATGATTTATGTGTTGTAATTTTAATTTATTTAAAGCATGTGTGCTGTGTTTGTCCTAAGAGAATGTTTCAACCAAACGTGCTCTGTGTTTAAGATAAGTTTTGGTAGGTAGTAGTTAGCAGCTCTGGAAGTAGAAACTGGAAATGTTTACTGCTGCAGAATTTCCACTTTGTGAGATGCTACACAGTTTTCATGTCAGCTTAAACTTGTAAATTCCCTGGATCTTAACCCTGTGGTGATGTCATTAATGAACTGAAAGCAGGTGCCATTATTTTTTTAAATAAACATTTGACGTTAGCCTTGGTGTTAAATAAAGAGTTAGATTTCTTAAATTTTCACATTTGTCACAGCCCATCTCAGTATTGAATGTGTGTGTGTATGCATAACCAATTTTTTAATAGACTTTAGAGTGGTTACAAATTCACAGTGAAATTGAACAGAAGGCACAGAGATTCTTTTATGTCCCCTGTCCTACACACAGGGATACCCATTTCACACACATTGTCACATCCCCCACCAGAGTGGAACAGTTGTTACAAGAACCTACACGTCATTCTTGGCCCAAGTCCATAGTTTGCATTGGAGTCTACCCTTGTGTTTACATTCCGTGGCTTTGGATACATGTGTGATGACCTGTATCCATCACTATAGTATCATACAGACTAGTTCCAGTGCCCTAAAACTCCTCTGTGCTCCATCTATTCATTCATCCCTCCCTCACCCCATAATCAACTTAAAACTGATTTCAAGTTTTCTATTTCATAGGAAGTTGGCGATGTGTGCCCCATTGCTTGAGCCTCAGGAGGGAGGAAAAAGGGTGGCTTGTTCACAATCACACTAGCATGCTAGGAAACATGTTCTTGTGGAAGAAGTGATGGTGACAATGGAGCAGAGCCATCCTGGGCTGGAATGGGACAGGGATAAGGGCACACTGCCAGTTCGGGTGCACATGGCAGGTTGCGTGTTGTAACTGTGGCCACCCATATGAAAAATACAGACTTCATTTTAGGTACAAATTAGGTGGTGATTTATTTACACCTGGGGGTCGTTGCCCCAAAGGGCAAACGGCTTCGAAAAGAAAAGCAGGTAGCCTTTTATACCCTTTTTGTTGCCATGCAAGCAAGCAAAAAACAAAAGCAGAATGTGGCGATTAGCTAGACAGCCAGGGGGCTACAACGTGGTAGTTGGCACAGAAACAGTTTGGGAAACTCCGTAGCTTGGGAGACAGTTTGGGACACTCAGTAGACTGGGAAACTCTGCTTGAGTGAGTTTTCACCAATGTTTGGCAAGGGAGTCAGGGAATTCAGAACTTCCTTGTCAGAAACTTGTTCTCAGAATTAACCTGAAGGAGGGTTTGAGACAGACAGGGACTCAGGCTGAAACAGTTAGGGGCCTTTAGGGGTCTTCTTGCCGGGTCAGTTATTACACGCACACTAGAGCACAGACCCCAGTGATGAGCAACCTGTTCAGTGGGCTCTCCCGTGTGTCTGGTTCTTGGATGTTTACAATGCACTTTAGTTTTTTAATGTGTGAACTCCTCTGAACCAGTCTGATACCGTTTTCCCTGCAGTTGTCCCCTGCTTGTCCATGGGGGTGGGGGAATACTTTCCTAGCCCCCCAGTGGATGCCTATGTTGTGGACAGTACCAAACCCTGTGCTTTATCCTATACAAGCATACCTGTGCTAAAGTTTAATTTATAGATTAGGCACAGTGAGAGGTTAACAACAGAAACCAATAGAACAGTTATCACAATATACTCTAATAAAAATAAAATATGGGTTACTTGAACACAAGTACCATGATGCTACCACAGCTGATCTGAGTACTCAGATGGCTACTAAAAGTGTCTCGTGAGCGGGGAGTGTCCATGGTGTGGAGATGCTGGACAAGTGGAGGAGTCATGTCCCATCTGGAACAGTGGGGTGGTGTGAGATTTTACCCTGCTATTCAGAACAAGACACAATTTAAACTTAACAATTGCTTACTTCTGGAATTTTCTATGTACTATTTTTGGACCACAGGTAAGTAGGGAAACCAAGGAAAGTAGGACTACAGATAAGGAAACCAAGGAAAGTAGGACTGCAGATAAGGGGGGCTACTTTTTAAATGAGTGAAATTGAAGCTCGAACACATGAGCTTTCCCTAAGGTCATGGCTCGTGACAGAGGTAGCCCTCTACTTCCAGTCAACTCCACGTCCTGACCAATTTCTCCATTGGTCACCCACCTTGTTACAAGCTAAATAATTAGAACACTGAGCAATAGAAAAATCCTTAACTACATTAACTCATGTCCTGCCCTGGAAAATAGAACATATTTGAATCTGTGGAAGTCTTCTGGGACATTGTTATTTTGCACACCCTTGTCATTTCATGTCTGTAAATATAGAATATAAAGGTGATTGAATTAAACATGTCTATCCCAGTATACTTCCAAACGTTGCATAAGGGGAAAGACTTTGCCCCTGAAAAAGAGAAATGGGCAAAAAAGCAATATTAGTTTGGGTTCCAGTTAGTAATGAAATATTGCTAGAGAAAAAAAAGCCACATTTCTGTCTTTGAGTAATGTGCAGGTTTCCAATATAGAAGACATTAATTGAAACATCTGAGAAGATCCAAAGCCATGTAAAGTCTTAATAGCATTTCAGAATAGCTTTTTAAAATTTGCAATTATAAGGTTACCCACAGCGCCACATACAGAGTTGCTTTCTAACAGGTATGGCCATGGGACACAGAAGGACCCCAACAATACCAAACGGATCTTCCTGGGCACCCGTGGCTTTGTGATGACACCTGACATTCTTCGCATAGTTACCATGTACAATGTCCTGTGCCGGCTGCGGTATCAGTGTAATGGCTCCCAGACCCGATAAGACAGAGGTTAAATAGCATCATCCAGCCAATCCCGGTGGAGCCCTTAGCTTGTGTGACTCTCACCTAACCTGGTAACCACTACCCTGCACAGTAATGGAAGGGAGGAAACACAACTGGCTTCTTCTCAGCCAGGGCTCACTTTTCTGCCCAGGACTAGAGCAGTCAATATTCTGGTTGCAAATCATGGATTTCCACCTTCGCACTGCTGGCCGTACTAGGTGAGGGCAGAGGTAGCAGAAGCTGACATCCTAGATCTTTGAAGAGTCGTGGGCTGACAGATTTGTGGGTAAAGAGAATGGAAAGCTATTCATTACAGAAACTTCTATGCCTCCGCGGTTTCCTGAGTTTCTTGGGGTATGTAATTGGCAGTTGGCTTGGCTGAGTATTTCTTAGCGTTTTCCTTAGCTCTGAGACGGTGAAGTCCCTGGTGGCTTCTGCTCTGAGTTGCATGACATCTGCTACCATCTGTGGTAGCTACCTCCGAAATTCTCTCCTTGCTAAAGCAGCCAGAATTTCTCCCTTGCCAGGCCTTTAACTTACTAAAGCAGTTAACAGGAACAAGAGTCAGCCATGTCAACAGCTGTTTTGTGATGGTTACTGTGCTCTAGGCGAGGCATGGGGAATTGAACTTTTTTTTCTTTTTTTTTTTGCCTGTTCTGCTTAAAAATAAGCTCCTGAGCAGGAGAAAGAGAGCAAGGTCATGCCTTGGTCTATACTAGCAGTTGGGGACTTTATTTGCTAAGAAGCTCTCACAGTCCTGGACCCTTCTCAGACAGAAGTCCACAGAACATAACCATCTCCACACCCAGTGGCTCGAGCCAACAGGGAGCCAAACACAGGCCTGGGATGATGGAGAGGTGGCCGTCCCCCAAACATGGTCAGAACTGTTGCAAGGTGACTTCCTGCTATGTATGGGGACTTGGTCTTATTAACAAGAAATAATCACCTAAGAAAGCCACTGAATAGTGGATAGAGAGGGGATGGAGGGGAAACATTCACTCAGCAAGCTCACCAAGGAACGGCTGGAAGGATGTAAGGAGGCTGGCGCTCCTGGTGAGCTGGAGAGTGGGTGGCAGAGGGATCCTGTTCCTGTTGGAGGGAGGATCCTGACTGGTCAGCTGCAGTCAGGTGCTGGGTTCCCAGAGCTGGCTCCTGGTCTCCCTGGAAGGATCAGCTTCCTCAGTGACCCCTTCCTAGTGGGGACAGGCTTTGCTATCCAGCTGGACAGGGCATTATTTGCATATACGTCACTACATTTGCCTTTTCTTATCAGGGATGTTATTCTCAGAGTTGGGTTGGCACGAATCAGTGTCCCAGGAGCGGTAACTGATAAAATCATTTCTGCCTGCTGTGTGAGGTGTGTGAAGTCCAGCTTGAAACTGCGGGGGCCTCCTCCACCTGGCAATCTGATCCTGGGGGAAGATGGTTCCTTTCTCAGAATCTCCTGGTCATAAATGTTACTTGCCTGGGGGTGGTGGTGGGAATTAAGTTTAAAAATATTGGAGATAGGGCCATGCTCTGAGCATGTTAAACTAAACTTAAAACTTACCCAGATTTTTTGGTAGAGTGCGGTGGCGTCACAGCTCACAGCAACCTCAAAATATTGGGCTTAAGTGGTTCTCTTGCCTCAGCCTCCCAAGTAGCTGGGACTACAGGAGCCCGGCTATTTTTTTGTTATTGTTGTCGTTGTTTGGGTGGCCCTGGCCAGGTTCGAACCCACCTTAATATTCTGAGAGAGGAAATGAACTTCTGAGCGGTTTGCTTTTCCAGCTCAGTGTCATGGCCAGCCATGTGGATACACCTAATAGAGGCTTGTAAAGTGCAAGTATTTCTGCAAGAGAGACTCAGCAGTCGCAGGCGCACATGAAGATCTGGGTGGTTCTGTTTGGCAAGGAGAAGAGATGCTCCCGGGATTCCTGCCCCATTTGGCTTGAAATGAATAAGATGCAAATGAGCACCTGGGGCTGAGTCAGCTGTGAGCCACCCCCTCGGTGGGGCGGCAGGGTGCTGGGCCCAGAGCTGAGGGCTCCCGCTGGCTCCCTGCACCCCTGAGAAGCTGCCCGCCGCAGTCCCTGTCCCTGATACCTGGCCCTTGCCCTGGCCACCTGCCCGTGCCCAGGGTCTCAGCTGGTGACAACACCATTGCCCAGAAGCCCAGGGCCTCCCCACGACTGAGTATCAGCCTTTCTTCCTGCGGGAAGTGCTTGGGAAGCCACATCCTGCCCTGCCCCCCTCGAGGGCTGGGGCACCATCTTCCTTAGGCCTCAGCTCTCCCCTCGGCTCCCCTCCCCTCCCCTTCTTCAGCGTCTCCAGCCTTCCTTCTATCCTGTCCCTCTGTCCGTCCCTCTGCCCTCTCGCCCATGCTGAGAGCTCACACCTCTACCACTGACGCCCACGTGCCCAGGCTGCCGCTCTCCTCAGCCCACTCACCCTTCTTCTCCCCTTCACTACCTTGCTGCTTAAAGGAATCATCTTCACTCCCCTCTCCCAGGATTTCTTAATCCACTAAAAAAGAGCATCAACCCCCAACACACCCCTAAAACATCTCTGGGGGGGGCACCAGTGACCTGCTGGCTTGTCTGGGCCACACTTCGCAGCCTTTTATCCAATTTCTGCATCACCCCCATTGTGACTCCCTCCCATCAGAAACCCTTTGCGCCCCTGGGTATTTTCTTCTGTTCTCCGGCCGCAGCTTGGCCGTTCTGTAGGCCTCTTTGGGTGTATCATCTCCCTGTCACCCCCTCGCACAAACTGCCCAGGTTCAGCTCTCATCTGTGACGAGGGCCACCATCTCAACGCGGTGAGGACCGACCCCTTTTCTGAGTCACAGACCCATATCTCTAATTATTTATAGGCGTCCTTAGAGTACCTCAAAATATAAAACCAAGTTCATTTTTTGCTCTTGCTTTAAGTCTCCGCTGTCTCTACCACCTTCTCCCACCACTGCCATCCACTCCTTCACCCAAACTAGGAATCTTAAATCCATCCCTCCGTTTCCTCCCCAGCCCCATCAAGTGATGTCAATTCTGCCTTCTAAAGGAACCCCAGATGTGCCCACCTCACTCCATTTACCTGCTGCAACCTTGGTTCAGGCACTGTTATTTCTTCCCTGAAAAGTGGTAACTTCGTCCTAAATGGTCCCCTGGTCTCTGGTGTTGCCCCCACACAATCTACCTCCCCCACCCTATGTAGCTGCTCGTGTGAGCTTTCTAAGATGCAAATAGGATCATCTTTTTCCACTCCTTACACCCTTCTGTGGTTCCTCCTACCGAGAGGGTCAACTTTGAATTTCTGAGTGAAGCCCACCACACCCCAGCCTGGCCCTGCCCACACATCCAGCCTGAACCCACCTTGCTCTTTCATGCCCTTGGGCGACACTTGAATGCTTCCTTCCTCCTTTCTTCCTTCCTTCACATTTCTTCTCCTCCTTCAAGACCCTCTCAGATCCCAGCTCTGTCAAGCCCCTGTGTCTTTCCCCTCCTGACTCTGCATTCTGTAAATAAACATTCTCATAATGCCCTTGACCTTGTATTGAGAGTGCTTGGGTTTTGTCTGCTCCTAGAGTAGATGGTCAGTTCCTTAAGCCAGAGCCATATCTGCCTATCTCACTCTTCTGGTCTTCCCCCAACACATAGGTAGGTGGCTAGGTGGCGTTCATTCAGGGCAGTGACCAAATAGGCCAGTTCATATGAAAATGAGACCCCCAGTGGGGCCACTTCTCCTACCCCCATGATTGTCAGCACTTGGTGGGCTGGAACTGTCTCCCTCTCTTCCTTATCTTCTATGCCTAGACCATTGGCATAGTAAATATTGTTGATTATGGCTTGGGCTCACTCAAACCATCCACCAAAAGCCCTTTCTAGTGGAAAGGGATAAAGATACCTAACGAGGATAGGCACTGCTACTTCTGGACGGTGTCCTTCCATTTCACTTTCCACTGATACTGACGTGGACATCTCCCTCCACCCTTCCCGTCTTCCCATCACCCACACCTGGAGGAACCCTGGGCCATAAAGTAAGTCTCATGAAACCTGCTGGAGTCTGAAGTCCATCCTGGCTAAAAATAGAGCACACCTCAGAGCCCAGTCCCCTGTGGCTTTAGGTACTTTTTACTTCGATCAAAATGGTGACACATTTCTGGAATCAAAACAGGGAAGCATTTACATTACAAGAACCTTGACATGGTAGAGGGAACCAGTTCCTGTTCACAGAACCTGTCGTTTACCAGGCACAGGGCTTGGGGGCTTTACGTACTCTCTCACTTTATCCCCTCACAGCCCTAAGAAGAAGCTGCTGTTTCACTTCACACTTGCAGGAGCTGGAGGCCAGGAAATGGTACCGTGGACTTCACACGCTCCTCTGTGCAACTCCAAACCATCGAGCCACTTCCAGGGCCTGGCAACCTGTGATTATGGGAACGGGAATTAGGGGGATTTCTGAGATTCGAAGGATACTACACAATCCTTAGCATTTCTGTACACTAACAGCAAACCATCTGAAAGAGAAATTGAGAAAACTATGCCATTTACAATAGCTACCAAGAAAATAAAATAGGAATAAACTTAATTAAGGAGGTAAAAAATCTGTATGCTGAAAACTATTAAACATTGATGAAAGAAATTGAAGAAGACATGAATAAATGGAAAGAAGATACCCCATGTTCATGGAAGTATTAATACCGTTAAAATGTCTAGACTAGCCAAAGGGAACAACAGATTCAGTGAAAACCCTATTAAAATATCAATGACATGCTCCACACAAATAGAAAAAAAAATCCTAAAATCCATATGGAACCACAAAAGACCCCAAATAACCAAAGCAATCTTGAGCAAAAAGAACAAAGCCGGGGGCATCGCACTCCTCGACTTCAAATATATACCACAAAGCTATGGCAACCGGGACAGCATGGTACTGACATACAAACAGACACGTGACCAGGGGAGCAGAAGAGAGAGCCCAGGGAAAGAATATCACAAAGTTTGAATTTTTTATTCTGAGTTTTTCAGGATGTTTGAAATCCATGATCTCAGAGTCAGATGGACAGATGTTACTCCAGCTGCAGTTACGAAGCCCTCCCGAGGCCTAGCCCATCTCTATTTGGAACCTTTTTGGAACTTCATGGGCTTGAAGCCTCCCATTTGGCGCAAGGGAGTTGAGGTCAGCTCCCGGGTCTCACTGCTGTATACCGTTTGAGAGGAAGTTGCCTGTCTGATACCCAATCACCTGCAAATACTGAGTGTGTAATTCCTAAAAATAAAGACACTCTCCTTCACAAACGCAATATAACCACCAAAATCAAGTAATTAAATAGATGCCTTACTGACAGCCAATCCTTAGACCCCATTCAAGTTTCACCGATGGCACCAATAATTACCTTTGCAGCAAAAGGATCTAGTTCAGAATTACAAGTTACATTTAATTATCTCTTTTGTCTCCTTCTGTCTGAACAGTTCCTCCATCTTCCCTTGACTTGCATGATCTTCGTGCTTTTGAAGGCCAGTTATTTTGCATAATGCCCCTAGTCTGGTGTTTCCTCTTGATTAAGTTCACGTTATCCGTGTTTGGCCGGAATATCACACACAGAAGTGACACCATATTCTCGTTGCATCCTATCAGATGGGATTCGGTTTCAATTTGTCCTGTTTTTGATCATTTTGCTTTGATCACTCGATTAAAGTGCCTGCCAAGCCTCTTCACTCTAAAGCCACATCCCCCCCTGGGTAATTAATAGTAAGTATTTTGTGGAGAAGTACTTTGAACCTTCCATTCGTCATCAAACTTTCTATTTATTCATTTATTTACTTCTACCGCTAAGTATGGAATCATGCTTTCCTATTTTATTCAAAGGGTTATAATCTATGATTACTATTCATTTGATGACAAGTTGTCCCTGCTCATCTGATGGGAACTCCTTCAAGCAGCTTTTGTGTCCTTTTGCAGCGTTGCCGTTCTTTAAGCCCTAGCTTGCTTTTTGGCACAGCTGCTTCAGGCTCTTGTTGTACTTTCCCTGCCTTAACTGAGAACTGGTCATTCTCGCAAGGAACTTGGATTCCTTTTTTTTTTTTTTTTTTTTTGCAGTTTTTGGCTGGGGCTGGTTTCGAACCCGCCACCTCCACTATATGGGGCTAGTGCCCCACTCCTTTGAGCCACAGGCACCTCCCAGAACTTGGGTTCCTTTTAGTGGAAAATTGTACTTGAAAGCCAAGATCTGGGTGCTAGATTTGCTCTGCCAGTAGGACATCACCTCCCAGACCCTCCCAGTAGACAGAAGTAGAGATACATGTAGCGTTTGTGTATGCATGTGTGTACATGTGTGTACAGAGAGGTAGGGATACATGTAGCATTTGTGTATGCATGTGTGTACAGAGGTAGGGATACATGTAGTGTTTGTGTACACGTGTGTACATAATGACACATGTGCATAATATGTTAGCATATGTTAGGCACTGAATGTGCCCCCAAAACTCATGTGTTACAAGTGCTTCCAATGTGGTGGTCCTTGGAGATGGGGCTTTTAGGAGGTAATTAGGGTTAGATTAGGTTGTGGGAGGCTCTTCATGATAGGATAAGTGGCCTTACAAGGAGAAGAGAGAGCGATGTTCTCTCCCTCTCTCTTTCTACCATGTGAGGACAGAGCAAAAAGGTGGCCTTCTGTAAGCCATGAAGAGTGCCCTCCCAGGCAGTGAATTAGCCAGCATGTAGACCTTGAACCCTTCAGCCTCCAGAACTTGGGAGATAAATGTCTGTTGTGTAAGCCACCTGGTCTGCGGTGTTTGGTGACAGCAGCCCCGCTGACTAAGACAACATCTGTGTTTTATACGTATTCAACGATACACATTTCAGTCTCTGCCTATTTTATGTTGAAATCACGAGTGTACACTAACACTGCCAATCCCAGTCAACACCTCTGAGTTTATCCAAGTTTGCTTCCTTTCGGGATGTGTAACTGCTTTGTCCACGGTGAAAACACAGACTTCCGTGGTCTGTGTCCCTTCACTCCTGTTCCACCCACTCTGTGTAAACAGTTCCCCCTCTCTGTTGCCACTGCTCCCTGCGTGGGAGGTGTTTGTGTGCTGACACTCAACACCAGGCTGCCTGTCCACCAGGTTGCCCTCCTCACTTTGCTTTAGTCTGAGACCCCTTGCTGGCTGCCCCCAGTGCGTGGATGTCCTCCCCAACCTCCTCAGGCTTTGACCTGAGCTCTGGCTGCCCATTCAAGGACGCCCTCTGCCCACTCCTGGACCCATGACCTCCACCAGGCCACTTCCCCCCACCCCCCGTGTCCTCCTCACCCTGAGTGAGTTTAGCTGCCCCCCTCTGGGCCACCACCTTGCCCTGTCCCACTGGCCACTCATGGCCTTAGAGCTGAATTTTTTAGGAAGGGAAGGGAACAGGGACAGGAAGAGCAGTTTTATTGTGATTTTTTTTTTCTGATTAATTTAGTAATACAAAATGACTTGGAGATGTTTAGGGAAATACAGAAAGGACACACAAAAAGATAAAACATCTCCATAAATTCTTCTGCCCAGAGAAAACTGTAATTACCTTTTCCCCTCCAAGTGTCAAACTTAAAAATGAAAGGGCCGGGCACAATGGCTCGCACCTGTAATCTTAGCACTCTGGGAGGCCGAGGCAGGTGGATTGTTTGAGTTCACGAGTTTGGGACCAGCCTGAGCAAGAGTGAGACCCCGTCTCTAAAAAGAGCCAGGCATTGTGGCGGGCACCTGTAGCCCCAGCTACTCGGGAGGCTGAGGCAAGAGAATAGCTTGAGCCCAAGAGTCTGAGGTTGCTGAGAGCTATAATGCCACAGCACTCTGCCAAGGGTGACAAAAGTGAGACTCTATTTCAAAAAAAAAAAAAAAAAAAACCATAAAACTACTAGTTTTATTTTTTGTTTTTGTTTTTTTGTAGAGACAGAGTCTCAATTTATCGCCCTCAGTAGAATGCTGTGGCATCACACAGCTCACAGCAACCTCCAACTCCTGGGCTTAGGCGATTCTCTTGCCTCAGTCTCCCGAGTAGCTGGGACTACAGGTGCCTGCCACAACGCCCGGCTATTTTTCTGTTTTTTGCAGTTCGGCCGAGACCGGGTTTGAACCCGCCACCTTTGGTATATGGGGCCAGCACCCTACTCTCTGAGCCACAGGCGCCGCCCTATTTTTTTTGTTTTGTTTTGGTTTTTGGCCAGGGCTGGGTTCGAACCTGCCAGCTCTGGCATATGGGGCTGGCGCCCTACTCCTTTGAGCCACAGGCACTGCCCAAACTACTAGTTTTTTAAAAAGGAATAAACTAGAATCAATGACTCCCTTATATCGGACAATTCAGAGGTAAGGATCCTCCTCCCCAGATCTCCAGGCCCTGCCAGATACAACAGCTGATGTCTATCCTGCTCCTTCCAGCACTTTCTGTGCACGTATAATACGTGTATGTTCCATCTCTCCACCAAGTTGGACTTTTACCTTTCCAATGTATTTCCTGTTAGCTTTTTTTGTTTTGTGTATGTATAATGGAACAAAATATGAACTTTTTTCCAAGTTCCTCTATTGGTTCTTCCAAAGTCTCTCTTTTTTTTTTTATTACTAAATCATAATTGTGTACATTGGTGCAATCATGGGGCACAATGTGCTGACTTCATACACAATCTGAAATACTTTCATTAAACTATTTAACATAGCCTTCTTCCAAAGTATCATTTTAAGTGCCTGCATAACTTTCCGTCATCTACGTGTCTCATTTACTTGATCTCCTATTGTTGGAGATTTGTGATTTTTTACTATTATAAAGGAGTAGTTTTGGCTTTATCATGCCAGGGAAGTGGTGAAACCAGCTCAGTGTGGTGAAGCAGTTCAGCTACTTTTGATGGCTGATAATAGAAGATGGAGCTAAAACTGGCTAAACCAATAGAGATTTATTTTTTTCTCTAGTAAGCCTCGCAGAGGTGGGTAGTTACATCAAAGTTTTGAGCAAAAGATAAAATTCCAAAGCCAAGTTGTTACAGGTAAAACGTCCATAGGGCAGGATTAAGGTACTCTTCCTGTGTACTTGAACCCCTCACCCTCTTTAAGACCCTTGGGGAATTTAGAGAGGGGAGGAAGAGCATTCTTGAACTGTTTTTTCCTTCTTGATTTCTTCTGAGATTCTACTACCCTCAAATTAAAGCTCAGACAGAGCTTTGAGGCACACTCCTTGACTGACATGTGAGAGACCTAAAGAGAGAGCTGTGGCTGCCAAATAGGGGGGCTGTACTGGAGATCCCGTCAGTAGGAATAGCGCCCCTGTGGGCTGAGGAAGGAGACCCAGGCCAGAAGCGTCTCTCAGGACCAGGGGCCTGCAGGGAACAACACCTGGGGAGAGCAATCTCCTCAGAGTCTGCAGAAGTGCTGGCAAGAAAGGTGGCTGTCAGGTGCTGGGACCCAGAGCCACAGCTGGTTTGTAGTGTCGCCATTCAGGAAGGACCCTACCCATGGTCATCCCCACACCCTGAGCCTGAGGGATCAAGTGCACCCCGGCAGGCTGGTAGGGGTAGGAGCCAGGTGGAAGGAGGAGACCCAGGAGGCAGAAAGAGAAAGAAGCCGCCAGCCACGGCCTCTGTACACCTCAGCCTTCGGGCCGGACACAGGCCAGGGGGCAGGGGTGACCGTGGCGAGAGACTTGATGCAAAATCACGTTCAGAGTTTTAATAATCTTAGGCCGGAATTGCAACCGCATTTGCTGACGGTGAGGACAGAAGTCATGGACCTTCTGGTGTTTTCCTCCAGGAGTAGGGGGCTGTTATCCCCTTGAGCGGTTCCCAGGGATGATGGGAAACAGCAACAGAGTTTGTTTTGTTTTTATCATGTCTCCTGAGCAGTGTATGCAGCATCCCAGTTATAAGCAGAGTAAAAGTGGCTTGGGAAACAGGGGGATCTTTTTCCCACCCCAGAAGGTGGGTAGTCGGCCATAGGGTTGGTTTATCAGCTCTGCTGGCCTCAAGGCATCAGGGATGCCTCCCTCCGGCCACAGCATCACGTCCTCCGCCAGGGAGCTGCAGGCTCTTCTCACTTGCCTTTTATAGAAAGGAAAATCTCTTCTGGAAGTCTCCCAACGAACCCAACCTTTTGACTCTTGGGTCACATGAGCACCCTCCCTAAACATTTCCCGAGTCTCACTTCCTTTACTTCCAGCACCTCCCTTTTCTGCACAGCTTCCAATGAGGTCATCAGCCACCTGACTACCAAGACCCGTGCCTGTACTCCACCTCCCTGGCCTTACTTGGCTTCCAGATCAGTTCATACTGCAGCCGTCTCCTTGCACTGTGAAGCTCTGTCCTCCCTCAGGGCGTTTCCTTTCCTGCTCTCCTCCTATCTCTCCACTACTCTTCAGAGTTCTGTGGCCCCATTATCCACCCCGTCTCCTTCCCAATCACTCTCATGTATCCAGCTAACCCCATGTGACAGTGACTTCCACAATTGCATAGTTAGTACCTACCTCTTTTCCACCTTGCTGATTCATATTTTAAATTTCTTTTTATCTATCTAAGCATGTCCCTAGAGTACCTGAAACTACAAAATAAAATCCATTTTTTTCTTATATCAAATCTGTTCTTTCTGCACTCTTACTTCCATAAGGTACCCCACTATCTACCTACTTGCCTAAGCTAGAAACCTCAGCGCCATCTTCCTCATCATTGCCACCATCAAGTCATGTCAATTTTACTTGCTAAATATATCTCAAAATCATCAGCTTTTCCTCTCAACCACAACTACAGTGGTTCTGGATCAGTTCTGGGTCAGGACAGTTGCAATAGGCTCTTAATCTTTGCCCTTTTTTCCCTGCCTCATATGAGGATGTGATGCCTGGAACTGTGGCAGCCATCTTGCAACCATGAGGTGAGAAGTATGAAAACTAAAAGTCAACATGCTAAGGATAGAAGTAGAAAGACAGGAGCTAGGTCCTTGTCAGCCCTGTTGAGTAGTTGAATTGGTACAGGAATCACCTGCTTGCAAACTTCTTACGATGTGAGGTCATACATGTCTGTCCTGCTTAACCCCCTGTTTTTGTCCATTAACTACATCACAGAGCATTCCTAACTGGCACAAGGAGTGAGCAGATGAAGGAGACAGTATGAGCAAATTTATGAAACATGGACAGGATGATCCCGAAGCAGCTATTTTGGTCTAAGGGACAGTTTTAGGTAGCTGGGGAGAAAAGCCAAATTATTAAATGTTTAGTTTTTTATTGTTATTATGCAGTAATATGTTGAGCACATATCATGCCCATATTGCTATTCACTAATTCTTTGTGAATTCTTCTCTTTCATTTAGGATTGCTTTTAATTTTTAATATAAAGTGGTGTTTTGAGTAATTTTGTGGAGGGTGTTTTAAAATGGTCCTATCAACCATCCCCTGGGTCAAAACAGCCATATCAAGTATCTTTCCACCAAATATGTGGCTTCATCTTGAGTACAGACACGTGGAGGCAGGAACATGTGGAATCGGGTGAGGACGCAGTGAGTCGTCGGTGGCCGAGTGCACAGTCAGTGCTTTCTGCCTGAGCGACGAGGGGGAACATGTGATGGCCTCAGAGCACGCGTGGTCAGAGGGCAGGGTGAAGGCAAAACATGTGGATGTAGGCCCTGGAAAGGTGGGAACCCTTATTTCACGACCAGGGGTACCCACTTAGCAGGGGCATTCTCAGCCTCCATCTCATCAGCCTCTCCCCGTGCACGTCTGGGGGACGCGCTGTCAGCGCTACCTGGGTGCACAGCCGGCTCCTGCCACTGAGGTCTAAAGTCCATCCTGGGTACCGGAGGGGTAATCTGGGAGGAAGCAGCGCTGGGGGTGGGGGGGTCTGGAGCTAGATGTGTTTCTGGTGATGCTGCTGGCTGCTTAAGGGAGCCCCTGAACAGAGTCCCTGTCATGCCGCTGCAGAGAAGGCATGAAGATGAGGGAGGCGGGAAGAGAGCAGGGAGAGGCTAGAGGACCCCGAGGCAGGGCCCAGGCCCTGGTCTCCCGTCCACTTTCGGAAGTGCAGACCGATTTGGGTACATGTTGCTGGTGATCATGTCACACCTGGCATCTTCGCCAATGCTCAAGATTGGAAATGAAGAATTCCGTCTCCATCAGCCAGTACAAAGTCCCTGGGGCCAGCCACGCAGTCACCCGGGTCTTCCTCCCCAGGCCTGCTCCTCCCACTCCACCCTTCCCTAAATTGCCCCAAACGTGGCTCTTCTGGCTGTGCTGTTTCCCAGGCCTCACGAAGCTTGACTCATTGTGGCTGGTCAGTCATTTCTGAGGACATCGGTTCAAGAAAAAATGCCACAAACGTTCCAGGAGAGATGTTGCCCTCTGGACAATTTCCTTCTTTTGTTCCATATCATTTCTTCTCAGGGGGTTAAAGAAGTGGGCGTTTTCCCTGCTGACACTGGCAACACAAGGGGCCCAGAGTGTGTTGCTGTTCGTGGGCATGTCCTGGCTTCGGACTGGCCCGTGCCTGGTGACGTGCTCGCCATTGCTGAGGTTAGAGCAGCCTCTAGGGGTTGCCACGGGTTACTGAGCACTTGGTACCATGACTGGATGTGTTTAGAGCATCACAGTTCTCAGTACTGGCTCCACGTGGCCCCAGAGGGCACAGAGGGTCTGGCTGGACCTCAGCACCTCTTCCAACAGCAGACCCTGGTCTGGAACTGGGGACAAGGGTCAGTTTGCCCAGACCCGCCTAAGGATTACCCTTTCTGTGCACATCATGCGCCTCTGCTTGGAATGGGGTGCAGTCTCACCCAGGCCTTCCCCATGTCTGTCCCAAGCTCCTCACCCTCCAAAGACCAGCCCCTGAGGCCTTGCAGAGCTGCTGCTGCCCATATGTGTTTGGCTTTTGCCTGAGTCTGCCAGCAGGGTGTCCCAGGCTCTGGGTTTTTTATTGTTTTCTTTTTTTAGAGACAGAGTCTCTTTTTGTCACCCTCAGTAGAGTGCTGTGGCTTCACAACTTATAGCAACCTCCAGCTCTTGGGCTTAGGCGATTCTCTTGCCTCAGCCTCTCAAGTAGCTGGGACTACAGGCATCTGCCACAATGCCTGGCTATTTGTTGTTGTTGTTGTTGTTGCAGTTTGGCCGGGGCCGGGTTCGAACCCGCCACCCTTGGTATATGGGGCTGGCGCCCTAATCACTGAGCCACAGGCACCACCCTTGTTTTTCTTTTTTGAGACAGAATTTCTCACTTTGTCACCCTGGGTAGAGCGTCATAGCTCATAGCAACCTTGAACTCTTGAGCTCAGGCGATCCTCTTGCCTCAGCCTCCCAAGTAGCTGGGACTACCACACTTGACTAGTTTTTCTATTTTTAGACAGGATCTCACTTTGCTAGGCTGGTGTTGATCTCCTGACCTCAAGCAATTCACCCACCTTGGCCTCCCAGTGAACCTGGCCTCCCGAGTTACAGGGAACTGTGATCACACTGCTGCACTCCAGCCTGAGTGACAGAGCAAGATTCTGTCTCAAAAACAAGAAAAAAGAAAAGGTGGGAAAGTCAGAAGCACTAGGATTACAGACATGAGCCACCGTTGCCGCCTGCAGATTTTTATGATCTCAGAACCCAATCCAATCTGTCACTCACTGCTGAAGCCTGCAGTTTCTCACTGGCTCTGCAATGAAGGTGACACCCTGGAATGTGGCTTCTGAGCCCCCCTTTCTCGACTCACCTGTCCTTTTCAGCCTCATTTCCTCTGACGCAGTGATCAGGATGAATTGCTTGTCATGCTTCAGAAGCTGTGTCCCTCTCACACCAGAGATTGTACAGTGCCTCGTAACTCGGGTAAGCGAGCGAGTGTCACCCGGCACTGGGCAGCACCTGTGTTTGGCTGCTGCGCAGCCCTGAGCTCCCGCTCTGAAGGACGCCAAGGAAGTTTAAGATGCAGTTGGTGCTTTCCTGGAACTTTACCTTCTAGGCGGTAAATAAGACATGAACCCACGTAACAGCTAGAGAAGCAACTGGCGGGCCGAACCTAGGCCTTACATGTGTCCTGCTTGGCAATAACAATCTCAGCCCGCACAGTGGTTGTTGCTGTTATTGTTTCAATTTTTTTTAATTATGGCAAAATACATATAAAATGTACTATCTTAACCATTTTGAAGAGTACCTGTAGTTTAGTGGTATTAAGTACATTCATATTGTTGTGGAACGATCACCACCACCCATGCCCAGAACCCTTTTCATCTTCCCAAACTGAAACTCTGTCCCCATTAAACACTAGCTGGCCTTCCCCCTCCCCCAGCCCCTGGCAGTGACTGGCCCAGCATGCTAAGTGCTGTACCTCATGCAAGTGGAACCATACAGTCATTTATCTTTTCATGACTGGTGTATTACACTTAGCATCCATCTTGCATATGTCAGAATCTCCGTTCTTTAAAATATTACATCGTGTATTTCCACACCACATTTTTCTTATCTGTTCATCTGTCAATGGACCCTTGGGTTGCTTCCACGTTCTAGCTATTGTGAATAATACTGCCATGAACATCGGGTACAAATATATCTTCAAGACCCTGTTTTCGGTTCTTTTGAGTATGTATCCTGAAGTAGAATTGCTGGATCAAGTATGCTAATTCTATTTTTAATTTTTTGAGAAACTGCCACACTGTTTGCCACAGCGGCTGCATCATTTTACATTCCCACCAACAGCGCACGGGGTTCCAACTACTCCACATCCTCCCCAACACTTATCTTCTGGGTTCTTTTTGGATAGAAGCCATCGTAATGGGTGTGCAGCAGGCAGCGCAGTTTTTAAAATCTTTTGAATTAATTGCAAATGCTTAAAAATCATATTTCACCAGTGCAGTGGCTTATGCATATAATCCTAACACTCTGGCAGGCCAAAGCAGTGGATTGCTTGAGCTCAGGAGTTTGAGACCAGCCTGAGCAAGAGCAAGACCCTGTCTCTCAAAATAGCCCAACGATGGGGTGGGCTCCTGTAGTCCTAGCTACTTGGGAGGCTGAGGCAAGAGGATCTCCTGAGCCCAAGAGTTCGAGGTTGCTGTGTGCCATGATGCCACAGCGCTCTACCCAGGACGACAGAGTGAGACAAGGAAGGAAGGAAGGGAGGCAGGGAGGGAAGGAGGGAGGAAAGTTTCATGTCTTTCTAAAATAAAAATCTTTATTTCCAGTTCTTTTGAAAAACTGGGAAACTCTAGCAGTTGGGGTAGGGCTCAGGGGGAGTGGTATTTTCCCCAGTGACAATTGGTTGGAGCTAAGCAGCAGCTTCGCCTTGGCACAGGGCAGGGCTCCACTGAGGTCCCAGCTCACCTCACCACCTCTCCTGCGGGCTCCTGCACACAGAGGACAAAGGCAGGTGCCTCTCACCCAGCACTGCCCGGGAGAGAGGATTTTTCTTGTATCCATCCTTGATTAAAGGGAAAATAGGCGTGGCGTGGTGGCTCATACCTATAATCCGAGCACTCTGGGAGGCTAAGGGGAGGGGATCGTTTGTTTGAGGTTGCAGTGGACTGTGATCAGACCACTGCACTCCAGCCTGGTGACAGAGTCTTGCTCAAAAATAAGAAAAAATAAAAGGTGGGAAAGTCAAAAGCAGACAGGAAGCCTGTGAGTGCACACTTTTTGTAGTGAGTACCACTTATGTTTCATTTGCTAATACTGTTTCCTAAACGTGTAAATTTCTCCTGGCCCCCTACAGCATTTGGGTTAAACTGTGGTGACTTTCTGTCACTGTTCTGGGACAGTGGCTGCACTGGGAGTGGGTTAATCAAAGGCAATTTGAGAAAGGAGACAGAATTTCACCTCTGCCTTAAAGGATGATATTTGCGAACCATGGGCTGGGCGGCAGAAACAACTGAAATTTCTTTTCTCACACTCTTGGAGGGAGGCTAGAAGTCTGAGATCAAGGCGCTGGCAGGGGCTATTTTCTTCTGAGACTTTGCTGCTTGCCTTGTAGAGGGCCACCTTCTCCCTATGTCCTGACATGGCCCTCCCACTATACCTGTTATGTCCTAATTCCTTTTCCTCCGAGGACACCAGTCGTACGGGTTCAGGGCCTACCCATATGACTTCATTTCATCTTAATTACCTACCTCCAAATATACTCCTCTTCTGAGATACCAAAGTCTTCAGCATATAAATTTTGGGAAGACTCAGTTCAGCCCATAACAGACACGGAGGACCAGAGGGGACGGTACAGTGGGCCCATGTTTGCTTATCTTCCCTGCACCTCTATTAGTTCATCCTAACAAATGACCACAGATGTTTGGGTTTAAACAACACAAATTCATTTTCTTACAGTTCTGCAAGTCCTTAAATCAAGTGC
Organism: Arctocebus calabarensis; assembly: GCA_963573935.1. Lineage (NCBI taxonomy): Eukaryota > Metazoa > Chordata > Mammalia > Primates > Lorisidae > Arctocebus > Arctocebus calabarensis. Next base: position 34,224 of record CAUYON010185931.1, read on the forward strand.
TTGCAGGGCTTCAGGAGGCCGAGGGGGAGGGTCTGTCCCGTACTCCTTGCCTTTTGGCCCATATTAGCCTGATGTCTGCACCCATCATTACATCTCCTTCTCTGTCTCTGAGTCTCTGTCCTATTTCTGACAAGGGTTCTTGGTATTACATTGGGCCCACCCAGATAATCCAGGATAATCTGCTTGTTTCGTTAGTTTAATCACATTTGTAAAGTCCATTTGTCATGTAAGGTAACATTCACAGTCCCAGGGATTAGGACATGGATGTCTTGGTGGTTGTGGGGGTGTTGTTTACCCAGCACTGCCCATCCCATCTCCCCTACTCCAAACTGGAAGAGACCCCTAAAAGGTGGTCATGGGCCCTTGCTGGGCCAGTCTGATCCCCCCAGGGCCTTCTCTTGGAGTGGCAATACGGTATGTTTTGAGTCTGGGGATGGCACAGGTCAGGCCTCCTGGAAGGCTGAGGTTTTAGTCTGCACATGTAGAGATAAGGAGTTCCAGAAGCTTTTCCTTTGCTAATTCTAGTTCCCAGGGTCAGCAGTTTGGGAATCAGTGTATCTTCCATTTATTTTGGTCTTGATGGATTTCTGTCCCTGGAGGTCAAAAATCACATTGACACATACAGAGCTACTTTGAATGAAGGCTGGGCAGTGTCGGGGTGGGGATAGGGTGCAGACAGCAGGAGCAGAGGTGGGTTATCTTGCAGCCAATGAAGCTCAAACTTCGAGGCCACTTGCATCCGGGAGTCGCCCGCAGGCCCTAAGAAGGGTCACATTCAGATGTTTTGGCAAACATTTTAGAAGATGCATTAGCTGCAATTCATTTTCTTTTCAACTTCATCTCTATTAAATGCTTCCTATCCCTAGCCCCAAAGTGACCCATGGGCATTTCTGAAAACACAGCTAGGGGAAAATTGAATTAACACATTTAATTTGTATTCAATGGGACACAAATGCAGGGTTTCCAGTCATTTCATCAAGTTTGTCAATTGGCCGTGTGTAGAGGTAGTTTTTAGGAATAATTTCCTGCATTGCCCCCACCCCAGGTGTGGAGTTGGTGGTCCTGTCGGGGCAGGAATGTGTCCTGCAGTGCTTGTTCCACTTCTCCACCGGGAAGTGGAGAGGAATGGAGGGGAAGCAAGTTGGAAACGTACAGGGCCCGAGGCTGCTCTGTTGGAAGATTCTTCCAATCACCACACGTATAAAATTGTTAAATGGACGATTGGATTCTTAATTTCTGGTTGAAATAGAAATTCTCTTCTGTTAGGAATATGCCAAATAAAAGTTATATATGCTACTATATAGTAATTTCTTTTTTTGATAGAAATTGTGATAGAAATTTAAGTTTATCAGGGTTCCCGTGGACCCTGGTAATAAACTCACAGGATTAAAGCAAATAGTGAGTATGTCTTTGTGTGAAGTTACATGGTTCATGCATTCTAATGTACCGGACTGTGTCTTAGCAAGACATTACCAATAACAGATTGTGAAGCTAAAATAAACTTTTCTAAACTATCCTCCTTGCTAGAAAACAGCCTGAAGTCTCTTTCTATTCCCTTTACGGATAATGGGATTTCAAACTTCGTGTCACATGAAGAGGCAGTCAAAAAGAGTATGTAGCCAAAAAGAAAGGATAAAAGTATTCTAGAAGTGTGTCAGATAATTTGTTAATACAAACTAATGTTATTTCTTGCCAGCTTTTTTAAAACTGTGACTTATTGTGATGTTCCTTCCTTCCTTTTTCTTTCTTTCCTTCTTTCCTCTTTTTTTTTGAGACAGAGCCTCAAGCTGTCACTCTGGGTAGAGTGCCATGGCATCACAGCTCACAGCAACCTCCAATTCCTGGGCTCAGGTGAATCTCTTGCCTCCGCCTCTCAAGTAGCTGGGACTACAGGTGCCCGCCACAACGCCCGACCATTTTTTGGTTGCAGCCGTCATTGTTGTTTGGTAGGCCCAGGCTGGATTCGAACCCGCCAGCTCAGGTGTACGTGGCTGGAGCCTTAGCCCATTGAGCCACAGGCGCCGAGCCCTTCTTTCCTCTTTATTTTGATAGAGTCTCACTCTGTGCCACAGCTAGAATGCAGTAACATCATTGTAGCTCACAGCAACCTCAAATTCCTGGGCTCAAGCAATCCTCCTGCCTCAGCCTCCCAAGTAGCTGGGACTACAGGCTTGGGCCACCATACTCGAATTAATTTTTCTATTTTTTGTAGAGACATGGGTCTCGTTCATGCTCAGGGTGGTCTTAAATGCCCACTTCAAGAGATCCTCCTGCTTTAGCCTCCCAGAATACTAGGATGACAGGCATGAGCCACTGCACCTGGCCCCTGTATGTATTTATGCTATTCATTTTCATATTTAATTTTGCATGTGCAATTTTGCATTCATTGTCTTTAAGAGTGCCCCAGTTTCAAGCCCCATTACCTGGCAGCTCCCAAGCAGGAAGCCGGGTGCAGGAGGGCAGGCTCGCCGAGGTTAACACCAGGGCGTCACGGGAATGACAGAGAGAGGGGCTCCTCGTCTTTGGGAACAGATGCTTTCCAGCTGCTTCAACCTTCTGCACCTGTAATGAGTGGAGCGATGATTAAAGACTAAAACAGGTGGTACATTCTGGAATCCTGAAAAAGACTCAAAAAAATGTCACTCTTTGAAACGGAGATTTATAAAACCCAACATCAAATGGATGAAGATAATCACAGGTTGGGCACTCCCCAAATCTCACAAGACTTCTCAAAGAATAAGGTCGCCCTTCAGCCCGTCAAGCATTGACAGAGTATCCTAAAACCCCATCTGGGAGACACCGATGTAAATGTTACTAATGAGAGATGCACTTCCCAAGAATACAGCTAAATGGATAAAAAAGATAAAGTATTTAAAAAGCAAATTAAAATTTGGCGGTCTCACACACACATATACACAAATGAATAAATTAGACTAAAAAAGCTTCAAGGCAGAAAACATGTGATGATTTTTATCCAAGACAAACGACACATAGTGAAAATATTTGTAACTAATATCACAGCCAAAAAGTAATTTTCCTAATATACCAGAGCTCCTATAAATTGATTTAAAAAAAAATCCAAAAATCTAATAGAAAAATAGGCAGTTCATAAGAAAGGAAATACAAATGCCTCTCAGATAGAGGGAAAGATATTAAACCTCCTTCATAATAAGTGGATGGTGAATAAAATTGCACTGGAGTATCACTTTTCAGCTCTCAGACTGGCAAAAATGAAAAACATTTGGTGAAGGTTGGAGAAACAGGCTCTTTCATAAGTTGTTGGTGGGTACAGATACGATTTCTGTGGACAGCAATTCGGCACTGTGCATCCACATCCCTTTGACCCAGCAATTTGACTTCTAAGACTATTCTATTCATAGAGTCACATATGCACCATAGGACATATGTACAAGATTATTTCCAACACTCCTTGTAATAACGAAAGGTGGGAGATACCCTCCCATCTGGAGGGGCCACCTCAGTCCTCCTGCACACCCATATGCTGAATTGTCACTCAGCTGTAGAAAAGAATGAGGGAACTTTGTTTAAACTGACACGAAATGATCTTCTGGATATACAAAGTAGAAAAGACATAAAGTACTATTATTGTTTTTAAAAAGACGAGCAGGAGGAATATGGCAGCGTGCGTGTGTGTTTGAATGAACACGACTATCCCTCAGGGCCCATCAGGAACTCACGACATCTGCTGTCTCCAGAGTGAGGCTCTGGGTGCCTGGGGATGAGAACGTAAGTAGGAGCCTGGTGTCTTCCTGGTGCTGAGTGGAATCACAGCAATCGCCATCAATTCTGCAAGCACTGTGGCACGTTCCAGGCATGTGGCAGTTACTAAAGCAGGCAAGTGTCCTGTCCTCCTGGAACTTTTATTCCCTAGGGAATGAAACAGGAAATAAACTATATGGATGGACATTCAAATGGACAAGCAGAAAGGAAGAAAAAGAGAGAGAGAAAGGTCAGGTACTTGAAAAGCAGCCAATGGAGAGAGAGTGATGGAAAGTCATCCGGATACGGAGGGTGGGAGGCTGCAGGGGACAACAAGGTCAAAGGCCAGACGTGGGTATGTTTGAGGAGCAGTGAGGAGGCCGGCATGGCTTGAGCAGAGAGGAAAGGGGCCGAGACAGATGCTGGATGTGTCCCCGCATCAGCCATTCTCAGGATGGGTGCAGTCTTCTCCAAGGAAGACCAGTTCCCTCCCCACACTCCAGGTGTCCAAGCACAATAGGGCAATGCCAGCGTCAGAGCTGTGGCAGGTAAATGGTTCAGAACATCCAGCATTCTGGGTTTCATCTATAACGACTACTGTCTGTACTGACTTTCCAGGACCAAGGCAGCCCTTGGACAACTCCAGTACCATGACCAGTACCATGGCCCAAACAGAACTGCTCCCCGCCGCAGTGCAAAAGCAGCCCTCCCTTCTCCTAGAGAGCCTCTGTGTCCTGGAAGGCTAATATTGGCCATTGCTGGACTTGTATGTTCCAGAAGGAGCTGCAGACCAGCCTTCCGAGCTGCTCTCCAGATAGACGGCTGGGCCCCGTGGGACCACAGCTTCCAGCAGGGGTGCATTTTCTCTGTATGACATGTGCTATGTCAACTTTCTGGTCACACGGGGTGCTTGCTCTTTAAGACAGCACATCCCCCTGGGAAGAAGGCTGAATCTTGCATAATTGGGTAGTTGGCTGTGCCCGGAGAGAAGTGTTTACAGAGCACATCGGAAGCCAGCCCGGGCTGTGCGTGTTTGCTCAGCAGCCGCACAGCAAACAGCAAGAGCTGCCCTGGCATGGAGGGGTCAGAAAAGGATTTTCCTCAAATCCAAGTAAGCCTCTGGGGTGATGGCTTATTCAAAAGGCCGTGGTGCAGGGAAAGGTGTCTGGAATATGGGTGCCAGGCCTCCCTCGTCTGGGTGGACACAAAGCATCTCTGCTCTCTTATTTTGCTTTCTAGCAATAGAAGTGACTCTGGGATACAGAGGGGACCTGTGCCTGTCTTAGGGCTTGAGTGCCGGGAACCAGCACCCAAAGGCCAGTGCAGGGCAGAGGGGGCGGGGAGCAGGCTGGGCCACTGGCTGTGCTGATAACACAGACCCAGGCTTTTAGACACATGATTAGTGATGAGCTGGTTGCCTGGCAACAGAGCCCCTTCCTCCTTCCATCTTACCCCTCAGGCTGCATGCAATGTTTGTGACATTTTTCTTTTCAAAGCAGAGACAGGGAGTCACCTCCTTCATTATCTGAAGATGATGCCCACCCCCAGCCCCCTTACTCACTTATTGATCTGACTGCTGATTAGAAATCATCTCAAAGCAGTTGATTACCAATTGCACAGTGGATCAATTGCTCTACCAAGATAACCCCACTGATAGGAGTTCATGTAAGTAAAGGGCTGAGACCAAGACCTGGCATGCAGGGAAGGGATGTATAAACATTAGCTGCTAAAATAATTAACACAGTTTCTTTCTTCTGGGAGATTTAGGTAGTAAAACCTGTACCAGGCAGTCTCACTTTTTTTTTTTTACAAGCTTCATTATTTTCTCCCAGGCTTTCTGAACACTGCAGCCAGAGCTCACTCTGCCCTACTCTCTGCATCCAACTGCTTCTGTCTACAGATAGGGAAACCAAGGCTCAACAAATGAACCACAGTCACACAGCTCATGTTTCCAGAGCTGTGCTGAATACAAACCTCCTAGTCCTCAATTTTTCTCAATTACACCTCTGGGCCTTAAAATTCAGTGTGATGGGTCCAGCATGTGGCTCACACCTGTAATCCTCAGGGAGGCCAAGGCAGGTGGATCATCTGAGCTCAGGAGTTGGAGACCAGGCTGAGCAAGAGCGAGACACCATCTGTACTAAAAATAGAAAAACTAGCTGGGCCTTGTGGTGGGCGCCTGTAGTCCTAGCTACTTGAGAGGCTAAGGCAGGAAGACGCTTGAGCCCAGGAGTTTGAGCTGTGAGCTACGATGACACCACAGCACTCCACCCATGGCCACAGAATGAGACTGTGTCTGGAAAAAAAAAAGAATTCAGTGTGATAACAGTCCTACCAGGAATCCATCAGAAAGGCAGGTCTGTGATCCCTCCCACTGCGACATATTGGTTTCCTAGAGTTGCTGTAACAAATTAGTGAAAAACTTAGTGGCTTAAAACAGCACAGATTTATTATCCACAGGAGTGCTGAAGAGTTTGGGACACAGAGAGTTCATGCGGGTGGCCAAGGGGAAGATCTGCCTTTCTGCCTTTCCGAGCTTTCAAGGCCGCCCGCATTCCTCGGCTCGTGGCTACTTCGCTGCCATCTGTACTGCTGTCGTCAGGTCTCCTCTGCTCGCCCTTCTCCTTCTTCCCCTTCTAAGGACCCACTCAGATCACCTGTAATAACCTCTCCATCTCAAGGTCCTTAATGACACCCACAAAGTCCCTTTTGCCACATAAGGTCACTTATTCACAGGTTCTAGGAATTGGGACATGGACACTGTGTGTGGGGGTTATTATTCTGTTCCCCCCTCCCCGCCCGTCAAGCAAGGTTCTGATTCAGCCTGCCGGGGTAGAACCCTGGAATCTGCATTTTTTTTTTTTTTTTGAGACAGAGCCTCAAGCTATTGTCCTGGGTAGAATGCCGTGGGGTCACAGCTCACAGCAACCTCCAACTCCTGGGCTTAAGTGATTCTCTTGCCTCAGCCTCCCAAGTAGCTGGGACTACAGGTGCCCGCCACAAAGCCTGGCTATTTTTTGGTCGTAGGTGTCATTGTTTGGCAGGCCTGGGCTGGATTCGAACCCACCAGCTCTGGCATATGTGCCAGGCACCTTAGCCATTTGAGCTACAGGCACCAAGCCTGGAATCTGCATCTTTCTTTTTTACTTTTTTCATTTTTTTTATTGTTGGGGATTCATTATTCTTGCGGGTACAAGAAACCAGGTTACACTGATTGCATTTGTTAGGTGAAGTCCCACTTACAATCGTGTTTTGCCCCCAAAAGGTGTGGCACACACCAAGACCCCACCCCCCTCGCTGGAATCTGGATCTTGGACAACTCTCCTGCCTGGGAAGCAGGTTACCCATGAAGGAAACTGCACCACACCTGGCTGAGGCTGGCCAAAGGGATGCAGCTGTCAGAGCAAGGCCATCATTTCCACTTTATAAGATAAGCTGGAGGCTGAGAATGGTGAATTTCTGGCCCAAGGTTCCCCATTTTTTTTTCCAGCCAGGCTTGAACCCGCCACTCCCGATATATGGGGCTGGCGCTCTACTCCTTGAGCCACAGGCACCACCCAAGATTCCCCTTTTCAAGCCAGATGTTAATCCTCCACCCCCTATTTCCATGCCCACTGGTCTTATTACTGCAGCACAATTGCCACCTAGATTCTCCCTGAACTCAGTAAACACACATTGTGGACTCTGCTCCCCTCAGTGGGTCCAGGGGGCTGCCCCAGGCCCTACTTCCTGGCTTCAGGCTTAACCACCAACTACTTGGGAGACCTTGGATACATGAGGCATCTCCTTCACTTCCTCCCATGCAGGGCTGACCCCTACCCATAAGCTGAGAGACACCTGTTAACACAAAAGATCAATTTCAAATACATGGGAGAGAAATAACATTGGAGACTTTTGGCAGACTATCTACACAGACCAAACTGATGTGAATTAAAGGTGCAGGGAGACAGGGTGTGAGGATGACAGGCCTTTTCTCTTTATGTCCCAAGAGGACAGAACAAAGGAGACCCTCCATCACTGCTGGTGAGTGTGCAAGTAAGCACTAGATGGCAGAGCATGTCCAGGAATGAGAATGCAAATGCTCCTTCCTTTGCTTTTAAGGGTGGTTTTGCAAAGGGCAAGCTTATAGTGTGAAGCGCCTTAGTCCAGCCTTAGGTGATAGGTTTCTAATTGGGCTCCATAACTGGAAGTAAGGATGACAGGAGAATTCCTGAGGTGGGCTGAGAGTGGATGCTGTATGAAGAAGGACCATGAATGTTTGTTAAGGGGTCACTTGGCTCAGAGTCTTCATCCTTCTTTGGTGAGAATTGACCTCCCACGGCTACTTGGCACTTTGTCAAAAAGCAGCAGGTTTAAGTCTTGAGAAGCATCAAACAGTGTTTCAAGAGTTTTCTAGTACATAGTCCCTGTAGCTGGAAAACATAAAAAATAATAGCTTTGTGTTTTATTTGTTATTATTATTATTTTGCACATTAATATGATCACGTACATACACTAACCAGTAGACACATCGCACCACACTCCTATGGCCTGACACTCGAGCGGAAGAGTCACTGTGAAGGGGGTGGGGCAGAGCAGCATGACGAGTCCCTGGCTTGGGAATGAACCTTAAGAACGCACAATTCAAACATCTGTAAGGGAGTGATGTGGATAGATTTGAACTTAGCAGTGGCCTCAAGATACTTGCTTATTTAGAACATTAACTACCTTAGTGAGAACTCCTAGGGCTTTTCTTATGCAATCTCATTTAGACATTACAACAACCATGTAAGATAAATGCTGTTAGTATCTTCCATATTTTTACCATTGAGGAAATGGAAACTAGGAGGCTAGGAAGGAATGTTGTCCAAGATTGTCCAGCTAGGCAGTGGTTCAACCAGGCCTCTGACCGTGCACTGTCTGACCACAGAGCATAGGAACTTAGCTCCTGTCTTCCTGGAAGGCCTCGTAACCTGATGGCGAAAAAAACCGGGGTCACAGATTCTGACATTTCATGTTCTAATCTGAATTTAGTGATGATCTGAAAAGTGACTCCACATCCCCTTTGAATCTTAAGGTCTCAGAATGAGGCAAACACTTCAGAATTCAACTGGTCAAAGTAAATGTGACATAACCTCTATGTGAGAGACATTTGGAGCAAGAGCCCAGATGAGTGGGTTGAGCCAGGGGCCATCACCAGCTCTGAGATCTGTGGGAAGCTGGTTCTAGCTCAGAAGGAAGTTTTTATCAAATGGAAATGTAACAGGATGATGTGAAGTATTGACTGGGGTTATTCTCTCAAACTCCCGGTTGCTAAAAAGTACAAAGGGTGTATCCTTCTGCTCACAGGCTCAAATAGAAGGGCTGGAGACTTGTCTGAGGACAGCTTCATGTTAGACAAAGAGGGGCAAGTGTTGGAGAAACACTGTGTGAGGCCACCAGCAGGAGTCATCTGGAAGAGGACACCACGTTTCCAAGAGCCCACTGGCAGCTGTGAGGCATTCAGTACTGGGGAAGGTCTCGGCCACCTGATCAGCAATAGGGAACAACAGTCTTGCTACAGGCAATCACAAAGGACATATTCAACTTTGCCTTTTCATCCTCTTCCCCCAAAGCCATAGGGTAATCACTTGCAAACATGGGTGCACAGAAAACATCTCCATCCCTCGCCCCCAGATCTTCTAAAGCCACCAGTCCAGTCTGCACTAGAGGGAAGGATGGAAAGCTTTAAAGGAGGAAGCTTTAAAACACTTTCTAACTGGGTGTAAGCATGAAATTTCAAATTGAACAGAACTGACTCTTAATAACTAGAGAGAAATTGTTTTGATATCTAAGATGAAAAGTTATAGAATCAGACTGGGATTTATGTAGCTAATGGAGCCAGCAACCCAGTGGGAAAGGGAGGTTCATACAGCATAACTGATAGATTTTATTGGGGGAAAAGAAGCATTTCATGTTTATCTCCCCAGAGAATTGACAATCTTCACTAAACCTGTTACGTGAGAGAAAATCAATAAATATTATGTATTCTGCACAGGTGGAAGATGACAGCCTGCCTTTTCACAGAGTGTGGTTGGCTCCTGTGCATGTGGGAAGACCACATGGCTCTCCAGGACCTCAGTCCTGCACAAGTGTCTTAAGGACCTCAGGTAATGGGGGGAGGACCCAAGTGTCTCTTCTGATCAAATTTATAATTGTAGCTCTTTCTTCTGCTCTCATGATGAGTACTAGGTTAGGATATGCATCTTAAGTGTTTTCCCTCTGCTCAGGGAATTCTGTCCTCTGAGGGGTCTGAATCAACCCCACCCCATCATATCCCTGGCCCCTCGCTATGTCTCTCTCCTAAACTCTGTGCTTCAGGAGGGCTGTACAATATGAACTTACACCATAGACACAATGGTGATAATCTCATGTCAACCCTGAGTTTCTACCACTCCTTGGATATATATTTGGGCAGCATAAGAGCGCAGATATAGACATATCACTAGAACAAAGGCAAGAGTCCAGAAACAAGGCTACGTGTGATGGCCCATGCCTTCAATCCTAGCACTCGGGAGGCAAGGCAGGTGGATTGCCTGAGCTAAGGAGTTTGAGACCAGCTTGAGCTAGACGAGATCCTGTCTCTAAAAAAATAGCTGGGCATTATAGCGGGGACCTGTAGTCCCGGCTACTTGGGAGGCTGAGGCAAGAGAATCACTTGAGCTCAAGAGTCTGAAGTTGCTGTGAGCTATGATGCCATAGCTCTCTACTGAGGGTGACAAGTGAGACTTTGTCCCCAAAAAGAAAAGGAAAAAAAAAAAAGAGTCTGAAACAGATCCAAGGACTATATCATAATTCACCTTTATCCTCTGTGATAAAGAGGCTATCACCATCCACAGGAAAAGGCAAAACTATTCCATAAATAATGCTAGGAGAATTGGCTAACAATATGTAGAAAAACACCCATTTAAATTCTCACTTTTGATGGGACTCAGATTGATGGGGTACCCCCATGTGGCACCTTGGCATACTGAGTATTTTAAGTTGAAGAAAATTGAAAACAAAATTGCAGAAGTGGGAAGGTCTCTCTGACTGCAGCAGGTCACAGATCCCAGGAAGGTCTCTCTGCCCTGAAGACCTTCAGGTGACAGGTGTCCTGCTCTACACTGCATGAGAAGAAATGGCACAGAGAGATGCCAAAAACAATCTGAACAAATAGGTCTTGCTAACTTCCCCACAGTATGTTATCATTAGATCATACTGTTTTGTTCTCTAATCATACTTCTACATAATTGTTCAGAAAAATGCACAGATTCCCCCATGTCTTTGAGTATTTATTTCTGAAGGCTCCCATGTCATATAAAAGTTAAATGTGTTATGTTTTTCTCTTGTTAATCTATCTTGTGTTATAGGGTTCTCCGCCATGAACCTAGCAATGGGTGAGGAAACAGTACTACTTCTTTTCCCATGCAATTCACATCTATCAATTTCTGATGGATAAGAGAGTTAACAGAAGAACAAAAATCTAGAATAAAATAAATGAATACTTATCAGAACTTGGGGACTGGAAAAGAACTTCACAAACAAACAATAAAGAAATCACATAGGAAAAATGATACATTTGAATATATAAAAAGTTTGAATGAAAAATCAATATAAATAAAATCAAAAAGTATGGTGGTAACATGGCCTGTTAATCCCCATTGCACCAGTGGACAGCAAGACAACCCATCTTAGACCAATGTTCACCAGTTGACACAGGTACTTGAATGAACCCAGCCAAGATCAGTCATGCCTGATCTAGGTTATCAGTTACATTCTGCTGATCCAGGGACTTGTAAGCAATTAGTAAATTTTTTTGGTTTAGAACATTAAGTTTTAAGGTGATTTGTTATGTAGAATTAAGAAAATAATACAAAAGAGAAATGACAAATTGGGACAGATAGGTGCAAGGAATATGCAAGATAAAGATTAAAATATTTAATAGGTAATGAAATCTTATAAATCAGTAAGAAAGCATTATATGACACAGTGAAATTAATAAAAGATATAACCAGATAAGTCATTAAGGGAGAGAGACAAATTATTAATAAACTAATGAAAAAGCATTAAACCTCACAAAAATATAAGTGCAAGCTAACCATTAAACAACACTTAAATTTATGATTTTGCTTGTTAAATTAACAGCAATTTAAAAATATTCAGTGAGGATGAGTATGGTAGTGTGAAGGGCACTTTTATTTATGGATGGAAGTATATAATTAATGAACCATTTCTGAAAAATAATTTAGCAAGATTTAGATTTAGAAAATGCCTTTGGGTAGATATAGTTGATTACTCAAATGCCTTTGGGTAGATATAGTTGGTTGATTCTATAGTCTACATAACCAACCAGCTATATCTACCCAAATCCCCAAGGCATTTGGGTAGATATAGCTGGTTATGTAGAATATAGAATTATTGTTCCAAGTTCTTCATGGCTCCCTCTCTCTGCTCTCTTGGCATGATTTTGCAGTTCTTCCCACTAGAAGAAGAGTATATTTTCTTGCATATTGACATTGTGGTTGGCCTTGTGGCCATTTTTGGCCAATGGAACATTAACAAATGTGTCCTGCCAACAGAGGCATAAGCATCATGTGGTTTAAAGTTTGTTCTGTTGCATTTCTCCCTTTAACCACAAGAAGAGCTTCCCTGATGTGGTCCTGCCCATTTAACCTGGACTCTAGAGCGGATATCTAGATTTAGGAAGAGGGAATGGTGGTGAAAGAATAGTGCTTGGAACTTTCCTAATCCACACATAAAAATAGCCAGAACAAGTTAATATCAAAATCAAAAATCCATAGACATTTTCAACAAAACCAGGTGAAAAAGTAACCTGTGAAATCTGAAAATAGAAGCAAGTGAGGATAAATCATTGACAGGCACCAGATCTACATGATATTTTCAGCCTCCATGCAGGATAAAGCAGAGGAGAGTAATGGGGCATTTACAAATCTAAAAATAGGAAGCCTCTAAAATATCTAACAGGTATTATGGAGGCTCAGCAGGCTAATTTTGGGACAGTACCTGACACTGTTTTGTCTAATTCAATAGTAGGTGAGGTCAAGTGGGGAGCTTGCAAAAAGGTCTGAAAAGTCTGGAGTAGTTTAGTTGTCATGAACTCTCAAAATTCACTAGATGGGGCTCTTTTAGGACAGGTCCTTTCCTGAGGATGCCACTAGGAATAGAATTAAAATTGAACAGCATAGGTATTGAAGAGATGAAGGAAAGAAAATTCAAATAGAAGATGATGAGGGGAACATAATCAGGATATCTTATGAAGTAAGCTGACATATATTTTTTTTGCACTACATGAAACACAACAAAATAGGTTTTATTTAGAACAGTTATCCTGAACAAGGTCTCCCTTTAAAAGTTTAAGAAAATGAAATGTATATAAAAATGAGCAGCAGAAAAGTATTGAGGTCAAACCTCATACAAAGTTATTGTGAGAAAAATTGGTAAGGAGCAGAAGAATATCCCTATAGGGATATTGAAAGCAGGCCAGAAAGATTTGCTTCAAAAAGAAAAAGAAAAATATAATGTACTATTTCAAATGAGCTAAAAGACTCATTTATCATTTAGAAAATGATAAAAAGGATTAAAGTACAATATAAATGAGAATTAGAAAAAACTCAGAAATGACAGCATTCAAGAAAAATATAAAAACAAAATAAATGAAATCTATACCACAGCGACCCAGTGAATAAACACAATAGGCAATTCCTTCAGAGAAATGTAAGGTGAAAATAAGGAAAATATTAAAAATTAAAGAATAAATTAAGAAATAAATAAAGATTTGAGAACAATACAACAAATGAATGAATATAGGTAAAGAAGATATAACATATGGATAATAGAAGTTCCTGAGTAAAAAAAACAAAGCAAAAAGAAAATCAAATACTAACTGCTATAATTCTTAAGCATTCTGAAAGTAAATAGATTTGAAAATACATATTGAAAGAGCATACTGTGCATATAAGAATATTGAACCTGAATGACCCACACCAAGATTTTCTAGTAAAATTTCTAGAGTTTTGAGAAGAAGGAAAAAAAATTATTTAGGCATCTAGGCAAAAATAGCACATGGATTATAAGGAAAATAAGATTATCACTTGACTTTTTGATTGTTGCAGTTGATGTCAGAAGAAAATGGAATAGCATATGTAGGATACTCAAGGAAAGAAAATGTAATTATTCAAGAACAAAGTGGAGATACAAGCTGTTTCGAACATGCAAAAACTTAGGGAATATTATTCCTATAAGTACTTCCTGAGGATCCTATTAGAGAACAAGCTTTGGACAACTAAAGGGACTAGAGAGATTTGGTTTACAATCTAATGGTGAGCATTAAACATATAATTACTTGGGGATGAAGACTAAATGAGAATTAAAAAGGAGAGAATGGTAAGCGATTCTGTGCCTTGACATTGTAGATATGGTACAGCTTTAGAATGTGAGGGAAGGATGGGGATAAAATATGCAAATCTTTTATAAATTATTTTTAGTAATCAGAATTTTTATTATTATTTTGAAACTCTCTTGTGTATAATGTAGAAATAAATGAGCAATGATGTGACATTCTCTCTCAACATCTTGAGATCTAGAACCAGGATTCTTGGTGTGGAAGAAGGAAATGCAGAGTTAAGGAATAACACTATAGTCCTTAATTTAAATTGGAAATACTACTGTGAAATCATGAAATGTTTTATCTTCAAAAATGCTTTTAGCCCTAAATGCTTTTTAGAGCTCAGTGCCCATAGCTCAGTGGTTAGGGTGCCAGCCACATACACTGGCGGGTTTGAACCTGGCACAGGTGCAACAACGCAACAACAAACGATAGCCGGGCATTGTGGTGGGAGCCTGTAGTCCCCGCTACTTGGGAGGCTGAGGCAAGAGAATCACCTAAGCCCAAGAGTTTAAGGTTGCTGTGAGCTATGATGCTATAGCACTTTACTGAGGGTGACACAATGACATTCTGCCTCGAAAAAAAAGCGCTTTTTAGTTCTTTTCACTGGAAAAATTCAAAAATATTGACCAATCCACCCAGTAGCATATAGCATCCCAACTTGTGGTAATATAATGCCACTTTTCACTAAAAGAAAACCAGAGCTTCTTGGGAAAATGACTAATTCCAAATCTGTGACAAAAAATGCACAATCCTATCCTGATCTTTGTCCTATCAGATAGCAAGGAATCTATCAGAGATTACTAGAGATTCCCAGTGGCCATGAAGACAGTCTTAGCTTCCTTTATGACAAGAGTTGGAATGAATCGAAACTCATCAAATATATTTAAATTAATGATTTTGTAAGAATAACAATAATCAGTTTCCTTTGGAGGAGGACAGGAAATTAATTCATTATTTTGAAAAATGGATAAATAAAAGAAAACAAATCAGGCACTATACTGACTTTCCTATATAAACTATAGTACTGGGTAAGCATTAGTAGATGAGGGGATATGCACACGTATCTCTTCATAAAATTAATTTATTTGATAAATGAAATGATAGAATTATATCATTACCATTTTGCAACTCAAATGAATAAATGGATCTGGGCATTGAGCATGAATGGGCTGCTAACATAAAAAGACAGTGAAAACCAGACATCATCTGTAAACTTGCCATAGGAATTGATCCTAAGTCTGCTTGAGCTTCTAGTTCTGGCTGCCCATTTGCAGGAAATACACAGGGCAAAGGAATATATTGACATGCACCATGAATATGCAATCAACAAAATCCCAACTGTGGAAAATTCTATAGAAGTCAAAAGGCCCAGATCTTAAAGAGATAAATTATAAGTAAAGAAAAGTATAACGAAGGAAACTGCAAATTAAAAGAGACTTATATGATACATTAAAATAAAAACGTAAAGACTCAACCACAGGGTCTATGAATATGTAAATGAATGATTAAACTATAAACATATGCAAGGAAATGAGCACTGTGAGAGTCACAGTGGTAGTTAATGTGGAAGAAAGAATAGGGCTGTAATTGGGGTGAAGAGCTTGAAGAGATATCAGGGTGGCTGGCAAAGTTGTATTCCTTAACTGGATAGTAGCCATGAAGGTGTTTGTTTTATAATTTGCTAAGATATAAATTTATTTTGCATTGTTTTCTTTCCTCATATTTTATAATAAAAGGCAAAAACTAAAACAAACAAAAATAGCCCTGCATAGAACAGACGTGGACCCTCCCTTAGGGAGGCCAGCCTAGATCAGCTAGTCTTCAAATGGTCCAAACTGTGAGCATTAAACAATAACAACAAAAGGATTGTTATTTTTTACTCCTAAGTTCTGGGATGGCTCATTACACAGCACTATTATGGCTTTGCTATCTAATACACTTGAGTACTCAACAGCTTTCTTAGACTTCTTCTCATCTCACTATTGGGTCTGGAAAAGATGCTTGCTTTCCTAGCCTCTCTAAAGGTAGGGCTTTAGTGATGGGCTAAGCCCTAAAGGGAAATTCTGTTAGGGGGCCTGTAGAAAACATTTTCCTTCCTAATAAAAAGAAGTGGTGTATGAAGAGCCTCCCTCATTTGTCCTGGCTTCATATGCACCTGCTTTCCTGAATTTTGCTTGTGTGACATTATAATCCTTGGGGCCAGTTGCCACATGAATTAAAACTCAACAATCTGACAGCATCATAACAAAAAAAGAGAGAGAGAGACAGAGAGTTGATTTCTTGACCTTCATTGGGTCTCTTAAACTTCTTGGTTGAATAAGCAATAAATATTCTAGTTGTTAGTTAGCTTTCCTATTACTCTTATGTGACTTTGTGTTACTTCCTAACTCAGCTTCAGAAATGTTTAATTTTTAACTCAGTAAGTAGTCCCATTTCCACCAATTTATCTTGACAAATCCAAGATGTGGTCAAAAAATATTTATCAAGGCATTGTCTATAAAGAGAAAACTTGAAATCAATCTAAAAGTTCAATATAGGAGAGTGATTAAATAAATATCTATAAGATAATATACATCACTTATTAAACATATTTTTGGAGAATATTTAAGGATGTGGAAAAATGCTCACATGTCATAAAAAAATTAATTTATAAAATTGTGTGGTTGATGTCAGAGAAAATGGCCAAATAAGAACCTCTAAAACTTCTCTCCCCCATAAAAAACAATGAGAAAACTGGCAAAATTATCAAAATTGACCAGAGAATGTTGATTCAAGAAAAATGGCTAGGTTTTGAGTTCTGTGACATTTTAATTTGCCCTATTCCTGTCCTATTCTTCCCAGTTCTACAGTAGACTTGAAAATCAGCATCCCACAATCTTGGAAATCAGTAACCTGGCAGCCATTGGAGAAGGGAAAAACGGTATTAGAACTCCTTTAAAAGCCCATTCCCAGAGAATGTCATTATTTGACCTGTCTGTGGCTCCTAGGACGATCTCACTTACAAGACTGTCTTTATTTGATTTGACCCAGAAGTCTTCTGGTGCAATCAGCCTTTCCCTGGAGGCATTGGTCAAAAATAATCAGAGGCCATTGTTTAAACTTACTAGCTGCCTTAGGTGGTGGCTAACATCTGGGCAAGCTATAAGTTAACCAAAAAGCTTAAAAGGAAAATCTAGAGCCTCAGAAGTCTCATGGGGTCTTTTTAAAGCTCCACCATATTTCTGAGAATCTAGAAGGCAATGTGCAAACATAGGACTGTGTTTATGACCAGAGCTGTGTGCACACTAGGAAAACATGAGAAGGGCCTAAATGGTCACCTCTGGCTAACTTGAGTAGTAGGCACATGTAGTCCCAGCTACTCAGGAGGCTGAGGCCAGGGGATGGCTTGAGCCCAAGAGTTTGAGGTTGCTGTGAGCTATGACACCATGGCACTCTACCAGGGTGACAAAGTGAGACTCTATCTCCCACCACTGCAAAAAGAAAACCATAGATGAACCTTGAAAAAACATTATGCTAAACGGAAGAAACCAGACACAAAATATCGTGTATGGTATGATTTCATTCATTGAAAATGTTCCGAATAGGCAAATCCATAGAGACGATGTAAATTAGTGGTTTCTGGGGCTCTGAGGGGAGCAGAGAAGGGGGGTGACTGTTGTGAGTGGTGGTGGGTTTGGGGTTTCTTCAGATTGCTTGCAGTGTTCTGGAATTAGCGATGATGGTTGCACAACATTGTGACTCTACTACAGACCACTGAATTGTATACTTCAACGGGGTGGATTCCATGGGATATAAATGATACCTCAATGATTAAACAACCATATAAGTGGTCTGATCTCAATTTTGTTTAAAATACTCTATTGGATTCAAATCTTATGCCACTTCTCAAAATCTCCTGACTGCCTTCTTTCTCTTTGTTGATCGGTGCACTGCCCTGAGTCACCTCTTTCCTCCAGACTCTGCTGAAACGCCAAAGCATGAGGCAGGGGTCTGGTTTCATGTGCCGCCAATCAAGGGCTGTGTGATACCACTCTCAAGTTGAAGAAAGTTAGTTCTGCGGGGGTGAACCTTAATGAATAGGAAGTAGGAGACAAGAAAGAATTAGGTAACGATATCCCTATATTTATCCATGTTTGGGGCTACTCCAAGGTGCAGTTTGTCTTTGCAAACCTCTCAAACAAGCCCTGCATGCTAACTGAACATCTGTAGAGGGACCTGCTGTGTCTCTTTGCAGCTTGTCATGGAGTGAAGACCACATGAGAACGCTTCACGCTGTGTAGCTTTGCATCTTGCCTTCCCTCATCTTCCCTTTTCTCTGCAACTTTCAACTCTGTGCTTTCATGCACTTCCCAGATAAGGTATCATCACTTTCATCCTTGCCTCAGGCTCTGCTTTTTAGAGGGCGGAGGCTGAGAAGAATGTATATACATTTCAAAACTTGAATGAAACTTCCTAATTATGAAATTGAGTGGCCTTTATTGTCTTCTTTGCTTTTTGGTGTTATCCAAGTTTTTGATAATGAACATGTTTTTCACAATTAGAAAAATTAAACAAAAATAAAATGGGTGGCCGAGTACAGTGGCACTCTGGAAGGCCAATGCAGGAGGACTGCTTGAGCCCAGGAGTTCGAGACCAGTCTGAACAAGAGCAAGACCCTATCTCTACTAAAAATAGAAAAACTAGCCAGGCATTGTAGTAGGTGCCTATAGGCATAGCTAATCAGGAGGCTGAGACAAGAGGATTGCTTGAGCCAAGAGTTTGAGGTTGCTGGGAGCTATGATGCCATGACACTCTACACTGGACAACAAAGTGAGACTTTAGCTCAGAAACAACAACAAAAAAAACAAACAAAAAAGCCCCAAATACATATGCAATTGGATTCAGCATGCCTCCTCCAAGAGAATTATTTTTTACTTATTCAGCAATTAGTCAGCTACCCAGTCTTTTATTTACTGTCCTTTGGCACTTGCTGAGAATAGGTAAAAGTCATTCATTTATTTATGCAATACTTATTGAGTACCTACTATATGCAGGTGCTGTTTTAGGAAACTGGGCTCTCTCAGTGGACCAGACAACATCCTTGTTCTTGGAGAGCTCCCATTCTAATGAGGAGAGTGAGACAATAACTGAATAAAGGGAAACAATGTATGTCAGTTGTGGCAAGTGCTTTATTTTATTTATTTATTTATTTGCAGCTTTTGGCCGGGGCTGCCACCTCTGGCATATGGGGCCAGCGCCCTACTCCTTTGAGCCACAGGTGCTGCCCAGGAAGTGCTTTAAAGCATAAATCTGGGTAAAGGGATTGTGGCCAATGAAGGTGATATGAGTGCTATTTAGTGAGGGACTACTAAAACTTTGAGTTTGACCTGAGAGAGATGGGAAGCCATTCGGCCTTAGAGACTTTTTGTTTATTTATTTTTAAATTTTGATAAAATATACATACATTAAATTTAGCAATTTTAACCTTTTTTTTTTTTTTTGAGACATGGTCTTGCTCTCTAGCCAGACATGGTCCTGGCTAGAGTGCCATGGTGTCGTCATAGCTCACAGCAACCTCAAACTCCTGAGCTCAAGTGATCCTCCTATCTCAGCCTCCTGAGTAGCTGGAACTACAGGTGTCTACCACAACACCTGGCTAATTTTTCCACATTTTGAGGAGACTCAAAATATTGCTTAGGTTGGTCTCCAACTCCTAGGCTCAAGTGATCATCCTGCCTTGGCCTCCCAAAATGCTAGGATTGCAGCAGGTACACTGCCCATTAATCATTTTGAAGTTTACAATTTAGTGGCTTAAGTACATTAATATTTTTGTGCAGCCATCATTATTATCCATCTCCAGAAATTTTTCTTCACACCAAACTTAAACTCTGAACCAATTAAACAATAATTCCCATTCTGTCCTCTCCCTAATTCCTGGTAAACTATTCTACTTTCTGTCTCTACGAAGCTGACTATTCTAGGTACTTCATATAAGTGGAATCATGCAATGTTTATCCTTTTATATCTGGTTTGTTTCACTTAGCTTTCAAGGTTAATGTCTTCAGGTATCATGCATGCTGTGGCATGTGTCAGAATTTCCTGGGTAGGTGTGATGGTTAATTTTAAGTGTCAGCTTTACTGGGTTACTAAATACCTAGACAATTGGTGAAGCATTATTTGTGGGCGTGTCTGTAAGGATTCAACCAGGAAGGTGAAGATTGGAAATGACCATGAGAGTTACAACGTGGAGGATACCTGGGACCTTGTCAAAGTGGTTTCTCATCACTATTCCACATCCCGGGAGAAGCTGTTTGGGGATCTTTTCCTCATTCTTCCAGAGGAGGTTGAGAAGGCGTTGAAGAAAGTTGAGAAAATGTCCTCAATGTAATGCCTGCTATTTCCCTGGGTCATCCCAACCTCTTCCTACTCTGAGTCACACAGACCTTGGTGCTACGTGTACTGGCCACACTGATCCTCGGAGTCACTCAGCTTCTCCTTGGACTTCTAATGAGCTTTTGGATCACAGACTCTCCAGAGCTCGTCCCTGCAGCTGCCGTGCTGCTTTTGGGAGTTTACCTCTTTGCCTTGTCAACTCTGACTCTGTACGAAAACCATCCATTCACTGTCTTCCCAGCTGTGTCTTCTTGACCTGACTATTTACATCCATCAAACGTTTCTTCCTGTCTTGCCTGCTGACCACATCTCTTCTCATCGTTTCAATCGTAGCTTTACATCCATTTCCTGCCACCCACTGCCCAAATGGACATGTCTATTAGTCACTCTGTGAAAGTTCTGAGTGTTTCTGTCACAGGATGCCAATGATTATGACATGGCCCCAGTCTTCTGATTTCCATCAGCATCATTTGAGAGAGAAAACAAAAAACTAAACATGCGAGATGAGAGGTAATAAAACTAGTCAATAAATCGCATTTTCCAAAAATTGCTGTCAAGTCATATTGATACCAAATGGAAGTCAGAGAAGATGGAATTTGAGCTGAGACATTGAACTATGAGAAAGATTTGAAACCGTAAAGAGGAAAGGGGTGGTCAATACAGGGAAGATGGATAAAGCGCTGATGACAGGAAGGCGGGAGGGAAGACTTGCTCCAGATGGCGGGGCCTGCAGCACTAAGTGTGGGGAATTTAATGGCAGGTGCTCGACAGTTTTTGAATAATGTTAAAGCAGTGTTGGAAAGAAGAGCTTGGAGTTCAGAGATAGAGACCAGCAAGAAAGACAAATGTAATAATAGATCAGCTCCGACAAGATAAGAGCTGGAGCTTCCAACTGCTGTAGCACCAGAGCACCTTTTTTCTGGAAGGTTCCAGCAGTGGGTTCTCGTTGGTGAGAGTCCAGTCAGGAGCCCATTCCGGAACAGATGTCATGGCAGTGGATATGTAGCTTTGGATCTGGGGGTGGAGCCAGCTCCGCCCAAGCACAATTTGAGAGAGGGGAAGGGGTCACAAAGGAGAATCAAGATGACATTACCAGAAGGCGTAACAGATGGTGGGACATCCCACCAGTTCTCCTCACCCCTTCCATTCATTCTTCTTTCTACTACAGGCTAAACCACCACTCCACTGAAGCTCTTCTCACCAAGATTACCTCCTAGTTCACAAAGCACAAGACCCCTTTGGGCCTTATCATCCCCTAACTTCTCTGCTCATTTGATGCTGTTCTACCCTCTTAAGTGTTAGTGTTTTCCAAGGTTCAATTTTCAGCTCTATCTCTTCTTCTCTCTTCATTTCCTCCTTTGCCAACTTTCTCAAGAGTTGACATTCTTTGTCCTTTCCTCTACCATGAACAGACTCCTACTGTTACACATCTTGCCCTGTGTGGTCATTATTTGTGTATCAGGAACCATTACATTTATATATTTTTTTACTTCATCCATTGGACCTAGATATTATATATCTTTGTAGTTCCAGTCCTGGCACTTAGTAGGTGTGTACTTGATGACTAAACAGAAATGAAGTATGTTAGTAGCAGGGGTAAACAAAGAGACAAAGATAATGCCACAATTTTAAAGCTGAGGCTCAGGACCAGACAGGACCAGTTTTGGAGAAAGTGAGTTTGACTTTAGGTGTGTTGTATCAGAAATGGCTGGGACACCAAACAGAAATGTCCAGTGGGGACAGTGAAAGATACTATGCTAGAAGTCTACTAGACTGTCAGTGTCATGAGAGTAGAGACCTTGTCCGTCTTATCCTAGCTTCTAGAACATAGCACAAAGTAGGTGCTTAATAAAAGTGCTTATTAGAAAGATAGGATGAAAAATCCAAACTGCTTTTTTTTCTTATTCTCTGCTCTCTACTCAACACAACACTTGTGCGATTCTGACACTATCTACCTGGAGATATCGCGAGCTCTGCGAAACTATCCCCTTCTGCAGATGCCAGTCGCAAGCCCCAGGTTGGGACCTGTGCTTGTACCTGACTGGCTATAAACTGGGGTTCCCATGAACTCCTCCTAGAGTTTGATTAATTTGCTAGAGGGGATCACAGAAATCAGGGAAACATTTACTCAAATATCCTTATTATAGAGGATATTACAAAGAATACAGATGAAGAGTCAGGTGGAACAGCTAGACAGGGAAAGGTATGGGGGTGGGACATGCCCTCTTGGGGAGCCTGCCTGTGTTTGGCTGTCCAGAAGTTCATTGTACCCTGCATCGGGGGGGCCCTGACACAGCCACACATAAACTCTGTCCCCACTTCCTCCTCCTCCTCCCCTCCTAAGACAAAGACACAAAGGATCTGGCTAGCCCCACCCCCTAAAAGACCCTAACTTTCCAGGCAAGCTGTGGAATTTGCCCACCCTTATGACCCCAAATAAAAGGGACACAGCCACTGGACACAGACGCCACCTTTGCACTGCCCAGGCGAGTCACCTACCTTTTTAATAAACCTGGCCTAAACATGTCTGCTGTGACCCCCTGTCTGTGCGCCATTGTTTACACCTCTCAGCTTGTCCCTTGGGTTTTGATGGAGGCTTCATGACATAGGCATGACTGATTACACCATTGGCCATTGGTGATCAGCACAACCTTCAGCAAAGGTTACGTGGTGGGGCTAAAAGTTCCAAGCCCAGTCTTCCCAGTAACCAGCCTTCATCCTGAAGCTGTCTCGGGGCCCCCAGCCACCAGCCTTCTCATCATCATACAAAAGACTCTGTTATTGCTTTGGAGATTCCAAGGATTTTTAGGAACCGTGGAAGATGTCCCTACACGCATGTCACAGGAACTCATAGGGGAAGCCATGTGGGTGAGATTTCTAAGAATGTGCACTGGGCCAGGAAGGCCTGACTCAGGAAGAAGGGCCTTGTGTTTAAGAGAAAGGATGAAAGCTAGATGTTCCCAAGATGTCACTGGCAAACACTTGCTCAATATTAGAAGGAAGACCTTTCTTTCCTCATGTTCCTTTTATGTCAGGGACCTTAGAACCCCCCAGCAGACCTCCCCAAATTCCATTGTTTCCAATTAGGTCACATGCCCATGCTGGGCTGCAAGAGAGGCAAAGGAAGAAAATACATGGCATTTTCAGACTTGGTAATGGGAGTTTGATGTTGACGTCAAAGAAGAAAAGAAGGTGCCAGATGGGTAAAGGATTTTATCTGCCTCCCAGAGAGCACTGAAATTTTAAATGAGGAGGCGCCAGTACAGAGTTATTAAAAATACAGACTTACTTTGGAGACATTCTTTCGGGTTCAAAGGGTTCTAGGGTTCTTCGAAATTACTTCTTCTAGTACATTAAACAATGTGCAAATGGCCTGAGAGGAAATACATCTCCTCTCTTGGCCCCTACTGTTTGCATCATCAGCATCGGGTCTTCGTTTGAACCCTTAAAGCAAAACTGTGCTATTTGTTCTCCTGCAGGTCAGGGAGAAGGTTGAATTTAAATAACTCCAGTTCACAGTGGTGACACGCTACAGGAAAGTTGACTTTGAGATTTGCCAGACGGGTCAGGCCTATTTGCGGCCTTAAAAAGGCCCGAAATCACAGCTTTGACACAAAGCTGCAGGAAGCAGAAAGTGGCAGGCTTCCACTCCTAAAAACTGCATCAAGTAAAATGTTGCAACAAAAGAATTCATTTTCCCGTTCTTACCCTGCTCTGCAGTTGGGCCTAGACTCCTGCTCCTTGGGGGAACACATCACAGCTGTGCAAGATGGAAGCAGGAAAGGAGCCAGTGATTTTTTTGCTATATTTACAAACTGAAGAAGGATGTGATAATAGTTAGAAAAGGAAAAAGGGAAGGCGGTAGAAAGTCGCTGGGAAAACTGCTGGTATAGCCAACAGGTGTGTGAAAACATGACCAGCATCGCTAATCTTCAGGGAAGCGCAGATTAAACCCGCGGAGAAATATCTCCTCACCTCTCTCAGAATGGCTATTATCAAAAAGACAAAAGATAGTAAGTGTTGGTGAGGATGTGAAGGAAAGGGTACCCTTGTACGCTGTTGGTGGGAATATAAATTGGTACAGGTATTATAGAAAACAGTATTGAGGTTCCTCCAAAACTTAAAAATAGAACTATCGAATGATCCAGCAATCCCACTTCTGAGTACACATGTATAGCCAAAGGAATTAAAACCAGTGTGTCAAAGAGATATTTGCATTCCCCTGTTCATTGAAGGGTTATTCACAACTGCCAAGATGCAGAATCAACCTACATGTCCACTATGGATGAATGGGTGAAGAATATGTAATGTGGACACAGTGGAATTCTCTTCAGCCTTTACAAAGAAGGAAACCCTGTAATTTGCAGCACCATGAGTGAACCTGGAGAACATCGTGTTAAGTGAAATAAGCCAGGGACAGAAAGAGAAATATTGCACGAACCTCATGTATGTGGAATCTAAAAAAGCCAAACTCACAGAAGCAGAGAGTAGAATGGTGGTTATCAGGGTTAGGCGGGTGGATTGAGGAGATGTTGGTCAAATGACAAAAACAAGACAAAATAAAACCACTGCTCATATGGCTACAGCTGTGGAGAAGCCACCCGAGACAGGACTGAGACCGACTCCAGAGACAGGGGAGGGAGAGGAAGCCACGCCCACAGGTGGCCTTCACAGTCTCAGGGCCACTAGGGAAATGTTGCAAAAAGCAGCAAACTTATTATAAAGCTGTTTGTGAGGCCAGGCCTGGTGGCTCATACCTGTAGTCCTAGTACTCTGGGAGGCCAAGGCAGGAGGATCACGTGAGGTCAGGAGTACAAGACCAGGCTGAGCAAGAGGGAGACCCTCGTCTCTACTAAAACTAGAAAAAATGAGTTGCATGGGGTGGCCTGTAGTCCCAGCTTCTCAGGAGGCTGAGGCATGAGGATGGCTTGAGCCTAGGAGTTGGAAGTTGCTGCGAGCCACAATAACCCCACTGTACTCTAGCCTGGGTGACAGAGTGAGACCCTGTTTCAAAAAAACAAAAAATAGCTCCTTGTGGAGCAGTGACTCTGTGCCAGGCACTGTTCTAAGTTCTTCAAGGGTATTTTCTGGCTTACTTGGTAGGTGGTCTCACTGTTCACACCCTGCAGAGAAGGAAGCTGGCTCGCAGGGAGGCAGAGTGCTGGCGTGGACCTCAGCGTGTCAGGAGGGAGGACTAATTCTGGTTAGTGCCCTGCAGCCACTCTGCGCAACTGCTTCCAGCTTGGCGACTTACCACTTGACAAAGATCGCCTGCCCTTCCTGGCGGTGAGCATCTCCAGCTCTCTGTCCCCCCACCCTGCTGCTGGTTGTAGAGGGACAGGCAGAAACACCAGGGCCTCCCTCTTCATCCCATGTGGCTTGAGGGCTTGACCTGTGGCCACCTCACCCAAACAAGTATTGCTCACTGCAGGGTTTACCCCTCACTTCTTATCAAGGAGTCTGAGGAAGAAGCATTACATTCTCCTCTTACCCTAACCCTGTCAGAGCAGCTTTACAAAGGAGGAGACGGAAGCTCAGGAAGCTCTGTCTCTGGCCTATGTTCTGGCAGCCAAGTGGCAGGTTGGGAATTTGAACACAGAGCTGGCTGACTCCTAAGTCTGAGTTCTTTCTTCTATGTCACACATCTTTTCAGTGACAACTTGGGGCTCTTTGAAACCATGCTGGGCCTTCTCTTTCCTGTGCAGTTTTCTACAATCGGGGACCCAGTTGGGAACATGAACCCAAGTCAGACTTAAATTTGTGGTGGGCACAGGGAGGAAACCCTTTTGCCTGCCATCATACATGTTCCCCCAGATTCTCCAGAGGGGAGCCACTGGAAATCTGGGGGTAAAGTAGGATGGGGAATTCTTTAACCAATTTCTTTTTATAATTTTATGTATTTATGTACTTTTTAGAGATGGGGCATCTCACTCTTTCACCTAGGCTAGCGTGAAATGATGCAGTCATGCATGGTTCCCTGCAGCCTCTAATTCCTGGGCTTAAGCAATCCTCCTGCCACAGCCTCCCAAGTATGTAGGAGCACAGGTGCACACCACCACACCTGGCTAATTTTTTTTCTATTTTTTATAGAGACTGACTCTTGCTATATTGCTCAGTGAGATCTTGAACTACTGGTGTCAAGTGATCCTTCAGCCTTGGCCTCTCGAAGTGATGGGATTACAGGCATGAGCCAACATGTCTGGCCTCAATTTTTTTTTTAATTGAGGTATAAATATATATGGTAAAGGACACGAAGTGTGCTAACTCTAAGCATAGGGCATGGTTAGTTTATGCATGTGTGGACACCTGTGTAGCCATCCCCCACATGGAGATAGAGAATATCCCTGCCTGCCTCCTGCCCCCTCCAAGCCAAAACCCACTCCTTAGAGATGGCTACTACTCTGATTTTTATTTTAATCAATTTGTATAGCCTGTTCTTGAATTTCATACAAATAGCAGTGCTAATTAGTACGCTTTTTTTTTTCTTGGCTCACAAGTTTTTAAACCAAATATGTAAAATGGTATAAAGGGAAGCATGAAGCTCTTCCCTCCTCCACCTGCCAGTGTCTGTCCCTAGCATGGCCAGTGGCGTCCTGCCAGTCTGTCTCCTAATGCTCAGGGACCCGAGAACACAGAAAGAGGGTCTTGCCTTGAGATTCAACCTGTGGCTTTTCCCTTTCCTTTTCTAGAAGAGATTTGCCAGCTGCAGTAGATACAGGCAGGAAATCATGGAGCGCCTCCCTTGGAAAGGGCAGGTGCTAGAGAAGGTGGCGTAATTGTTCTGGAGGAAAAGCGGAATCGTGCCTAGGGAGATACTGGCCACGGTGCCTTTGGGTCAGTGCAGCAGAGGCGAAGATTCCTGACAGTCTCGTGGACACCACCCTGGAAAGTACAACCCATGAGGACATGAACCCCTGAGGAGCGAGTAGGACACAGCCACACGCCCTAGGAGGTGACTGAGTGCGCACCCGGGAAGACCGGCAAGCTGGAGAGTTAGCTCCTGGGGCTGTGGCCCAGCTGCACATGAGGGTCCCCTGTCTGCGCACACCCCCACCTGCGGGGGTGGCCTCCGGGGACAGTCAGCACATCCTGCTGCTGCAGCCTGCAGGTGTCTCTGCCGACACTGCGCCACCCTCCTACGTGCCTGAGCGGCCTGGTGTCCAGGGAACAGAACCCCAGTGCTCAGCAATGCTTGTCCCTCGTGGCCTGCTTGTCACCTATATTTCAACCACATCTCCTTGGGAGAAGACAAGGCATTTACAGCACTCGAATGCAAAGGGCTCAAGCCGTTTCAGCTGGGGCCACCTCCCCAGGTGTATGCAGCGGGCTCCAGGTGAGCGTGCACAGTGTCCGTGGTTTTCTGTTTCAGAGAAGGACGCTGCCTCAGCTTTGGGGCCACCAGTAAGGCTGAGGCTCAGCCTAACCTCCATTTGAACATGAACTACTCCCAGCTCACTCCTCTGCATTCGTCGGTGGCCCAAGGTAGTAGGACTCCGCCCCCAGGACTCCCAAATCATTAGGAGACCGCTGAGTATATAACAGGTGAGGACTCACATCCTGGGAGGAGGGATGGCCTAGGCCTCAGACTTTAGGACAGGGGTTCTCAACCTTCCTAATGCCGGATGTATTGTCATTGTTACAAAGGGGTCGCGACCCGCAGGTTGAGAACCGCTGCTTTAGGACCTCTTGAGCTCCTACTCTCTGAGGGTAGACTGAGTGAGGGGCCTTAAACATTCAGGTCTTGACCCAAAGTAATAAATGCGACCTACATAGTGACTCAGCACATGTGCACGGAATGTGCTCTGCTATTTCCCCTTCCATCCCATCCCACCCCCACAATATATTACTTCTATTCCCTGTTCTGAAAGCTGTAATCCCAGCACTCTGGGAGGCTGAGGCGGTGGGTGGATCGCCTGAGCTCATGAATTTGAGACCAGCCTGAACAAGAGTGAGACCCTGTCTCTAAAACTAGCAGGGCGTTGTGCCTGTAGTTGTGGCTACTTGGGAGGCTGAGGCAAGAGGATCACGTGAGCCCAAGAGTTTGAGGTTGCTGTGACTTATGATGCCACAGCAATCTACCCAGGGTGACAGAGTGAGACCATGTCTAAATAAATAAATATGGCTCGGCGTCCATAGCACGGTGGTGAGGACATCAGCCTCATAAACGGAGGGTGGCGGGTTTGAACCCGCCCGGGACAGCTAAAACAACAATGGCAACTGCAGCAACAACAAAAAAATAGCCAGGTGTTGTGTTGGGCACCTGTAGTCCCAGCTATTTGGGAGGCTGAGGCAAAAGAATCGCTTAAGCCCAAGAGTTGGAAGTTGCTGTGAGCTGTGGCGCTGCTGCACCTTACTGAGGGCAACAGAGTGAGACTGTCTCAAAAAAAAACAAAGGAAATAAATACCTACAACCAAACTGGTGCCCGCCCATTAAATGAACTCGATGCCACTAGTGAGCTGCGGTCTCTACTCGGAGAGACGTTGAGCTGGGACACGCCGGCCACCTCCCCCAGCGGCTGTGCTGGGGAACTTGCTTCTGGAGCCCCTATTCTCAGATTTGAGTTCTGGCTCCAGCAACAGTGAATTTTGCACCTTGAGAAAGTTCCTTAAACCCTCTGTTCTTCAGCTCCCAATCCGTAAAATGAGGTTATTTATAAAACCATCTACCTCATAGGGTTGTTGTAGGACTGATTATCTCCTTAAATGTGAAACTAAGAACAGAGCCCAGGGCGGCGTAAGTGCTGTGTGCTAGCTTGTATGATCCGGGGGTCATCCCTTCTCTTCCTGAAAGGACAGGCACTGTGGAGGAACACTGGAGACCCAGGGATGCTTGTTCTCGAAGGCTCATGGTCCCGGGCAGGAGCTGTTTCTCAGGCAGCAGCACTGTGACTCTTTCCCAAGGCACGACACTACAGATTGGACCAAGAGACTCTGAGATCCCGGCTGCTCTGTGGCGTGGTGGGAGGTGCTGCGAAGCAGTCGGCTCCCCTCTGACACTTTCTGCCATGAATCTGGGTTTAGAAATTAGTTCTTTAAAAGAGGAACTGCCCAGATATTAGTCCTATCCCAGGCCTAGCTTAAAGATACACACTCCCATGAAGCTTTTCTGATTCTCTCGGGGAGATACATTTTCTGTATACATATAATAAATTGAATATAAATTCATATAAATTGGAAGCTACAGTGTGTAGTCTCTTGAGTCTGACTTCTTACATGTAACGTAATGCACGAGATTCATCCGAGTTACTGCGTGTGCCAGCTGCTTGGTCCTCTTTAGCGCTGAGTAGTTAGTGCTGTTCCTTCCTATGGATGTATCTGTTTACCCATTCACCTGTTGAAGGCCATTTGCATTCTTCCAGTTTTTTTGAAGATATTGAATAAAGCTGCCATTTGCATACAGGCTTTGGTGTGGATATACATTTTCCTTTCCCTTGGGTAACTCCTTGGGATGGGATGGCTGGGTCACACTGTAAGAGAATGGTTACCACACTGTTTTCTAACACCCTGACAGCACCTCGCGTTCCCCCTTCCGCAGCATCCTTGCTAGCACTCAGCTCCCCTCCCTGGCCCCTCTTCTCCCTCTCTCTCTTTCATTCTTTCTTTGTCATTAGAATAGGTGTGTAGGGAGTAAACTTTTGTTGAGGTATAGTGTGCATTCTAGGAAAGCATACAAATTCTAAGTGTCAAGCATGTACTTCTCAGAGTGAACGCACCAGCGTAACTACCACCCAGATGAGAAACTAGAACATTAACCAGTATACCGCACACACCCCCGTGCCTTCTCCCAGCAGCTACTCCATTTCAACGGTAACCCTATTCTGTGCTATAAATTACTTTTTGAACCTTATATAAATAAATCCATATATTATACTGTATACTCCTTTACATGGCTTCTTTTGTTCAATATTATGTTTTTTGTTTCTTTCTTTTTTTGTTTATTTTCTTTGAGACAAAGTTTTACTTTGTTGCCCCCTGGTAGAGTGCTGTGATGTCATAGCTCATAGCAACCTTAAACTCTTGGGCTCAAGAGATCCTCTTGCCTCAGTCTCCCCAGTAGCTGGGATTACAGACACCTGCCATAACACCTGGCTAGTTTTAGAGACAGGGTCTCACTCTTGCTCAGTCTGGTCTCAAACACACGAGCTCAAGAAATCCACCTGCCTTGGCCTCCCAGAGTGTCAATATTACATTGGAGAGACTTATCAACAGTGCATGTAATTGTAGTGAGTTTTTTTTTTTTACTGTGGGCTATTCCTTTGTATATATATTACACAATTTATTTGCTGATGGTTATTGCAGTTGCGTCTAGATTTTCTCTGTTGTGAATAATGGTGCTGTGAACGTTCTTGTTGCCACTGGCAGGTCCCTAAGGCTTCCTCAGTTTCAGTAATTTCCTAGAAAGACTCACAGAACTCAGAAAGAAAGCTACTATAATCTACTCATAATCATGGTTTATTACAGTGAAAGGATAGATTGAAATCAACAATGGGAAAAGACACAGAGGGCTGAGGCCAAGAGAGCTCCAGGTGTGAGTTTCCAGTGGAATGGTGGAGACGGCATTTACTTCTCCCAAAAATGTGCGCATCACACATGAGGTGTCTAGAGATTGTACTGGAGGTTGGGCACATAGATTGGGCCACCACCATGTGGCTATTCTTTCTCCAGTTTTTCCAAAGGTTAAGCTGATACTGTCTGGCCCAAGGCCCTAGCTCTAGGCTATCTGGAGTGGGTCAAAACCCCCAGATAAACAAAGATATTCTCACCAAGCAAGATGGGCCAGGGGCTTAGGCAGCGATTCTCAACCTTTGGGTCATGACCCCCAGGGACTGTCTTAAAGGGTCATGGCATGAGGAAGGTTGAGAACCATTGGCTTAGAGGTTGCCTCCTAGGAGCTGATCATGGGCTAGACCTTTCTATGGGCAAGGTTAACCCTTCACTGCCTGTTTGCATGTCTTCTGGGGAACAAAGGTAGCGTTTCTGGTGGCTAGTTGCCTAGGCGTAGAGTTGCTGTGTTATGCATACATTCTGCTTTAGTAGTTACAATCAAACACTTTTGCCAAGTGGCTGTAATAATTTACTTTCTTACGAGTATCTGAGAGTTCCACTTGTACCCCACTTCTCCAACACTTGGTATTGCCAAATGTTTCATTTTATTTATTTTAGGCATTCTAGTGAATGGGTAGTGAAGTCTCACTGCTTTTAATTTGTATATCCCTGCTGAATAATGATGTTGAGCACATTTTTTTGAGCTTATTGGTCATTTGGCTATCATCAGTTCTTATTATTGTCAACTTCCTGTACTGTGAATTAATTCAATTCTGTTCAACCGTGTTATTAAACCCATATGTGTTGAAGCAATGAGGAATGTAACAGTGAACAAAATGTAGTTCATTAACAAACACACACACACAGAAGAAGTAACCCCTTAGGGACGAATCTGGAAGGAACCTTAACATATACAGAGGGAGAAATGGTGCAGAGAAAATGTGTGTGGTATGCTACCTGTTGTGTGAAATGTTTGCAGAAAAAATGAATGCATACATATATAGTCTTGAATATGCAAAAGCATTTCTCAGAGGAACAAGCAGAGACTATAATAGCTGCTTTTAGAGGCAAAAGCCTAAGTGAATGGGGAATTGTGCAGGGGAGGAGAGACTTCTCTCCATTCTGATGTGTGAGCCATATACATCTTTTTACCTAATGTTTTAACCTTTTAAAACCATTGTATAGAAATATTTGAGTTTTTTCTTTTTCTTTTCTTTTCTTTTTCTTTTTTTTAAGAGACAGGGTCTTGCTCTGTCTCCCAGGCTGGAGTACATTGGTGTGATAACACCTCCCTATAACCTCAAACTCCTGAGCTCAAGAGATCCTCCTGCCTTGACCTCCTTAATAGCTGGGACAATAAGTGTGCATCATCATATCCAGCAGAAAAAAGTTTTGTTTCTTTTAAATAGAGACAAGGTCTTGCTACATTGCCCAGGTTGATCTTCAACTCTGGCCTCAAACAATCTTCCTGCCTTGGCCTCCCAAAGTGCTAAGTATATAGGCATGAACCCTGAACTTGACCCAAAATGGTTTTACTACATATGGGAAGAGATTGTGGGGGAGTTATGGACACAGACAGGAAAATTAGTAACTGCAGTAGAGGTGCTGATTCTAATCCAGTACTCTATAAAGGTAGATTCCTTAGTTCCTCAAAGTTTCCCAGAGAAACTAATTTCTCTGCTGAGACTAAAAGGCCAGTGGTCTGGGAAAGAAAGGGGGAAATGGGAAGGGTGTTCTTGACAGAGGCCAAGGCCTGGGTCTGGAGGTGGGTGGAGCAATTGTGGGCTTTAACCTGTGAGTGGTTCCATGCCAGAGAACAGGGATGTGGAGGGACAGGGCAGCAGCAGGAAACTGGGGCCAGATATTTCTTTCTTTCTTTTTTTTAATTTCCACTGAGTAAAATGGAAAAAATGGCCAGATCTTGAAGCTCTGTAGACTCCGAATGCCTAAGGCTTGGGGAGTATATTAGTCAGGGATCTCCAGGGAAACAGAACCAATTAGAGATATATATACAGATGGTCCCCAACTTAACGATGGTTCAACTTAATTTTTAGACTTTCCTACGGTGAGATAGCAATACACAATCAGTAGAAACCACAGTCCCTTTATAAGTTGAGGAGCATGTGTGTAAATGCATTTTCTAGAAACAATATAGGACAATACACTTAGAGTATCACCAGCTAGGGAAAAAGGGAACTTCGCTTGAGCCTGTGTCCAAAGTTTTTATCAGGACCTGGTCATAGAGACCACGTCACAGTACTTGACTATCTGCGTGGCTGACCTTGGCCGCCATCCCCTCCAGAGGTGCAGCCATGAGGCCCCACATCACAAACCACTATTAGCGCAGACTGTGTGTGTGGCCCAAAGTCACTCATTGGGCAGGACATTCCCAGGGCTTACAGATAACTTCCCAAGAGCTGAGAGTGAAAGCCAGACCTCTCTTTGGGGAAAGTTAATTTTTTAATGTACATGCCATCTCCTGGCCTTTGGCCAAGATTCTCTTACATAAAATGGTCATATTTGTCTGAGTATATTTAGTGTAGCATTTCTATGACAGATAATAGTTTCATTATATGTTTGCTTGATGTTTGGAGGAGTCAGCGTGGGGCAGAGAGAGAGTCAAAGAAATATTAATCCATCCTGTAAAGCCATCACATACATTTTCATATTTTTGTACTGATTTGATAACTCACTGCTGCCTTGCTCTACCACTATCTGTACCTCTGGAAAACTACTTAGCATAAAATGTAGCTGATGGTTAACTAAATCCAGTTCTTCCCCAAACCAGTCATTTCCCATCACCATGATACCCTAATGAGACTTGAACTCAGTCTCCCAATACGTTTGCCCATCAGTATTAGTACGATAATCTCACCAACAGTGTAATGTTACATCATTGCACAATATGCTACGAGATATAACCTGAAAAATGAGTCAAAAGATCCTCAGTCTTTAACAATTGGTCCAGTTCATCATTAGATCATATGTCTAAAATGTGTCTTAGAGTGATTCCACTTGGGTTTGCAGACGAACATTCAACTTTGTCAGGTTCCAAAGGGGTGGTCTTACCACCTTCACCCTTCCAGGCTTCTGGTATAATTGAGCCAACATTATGATCTCTTGCTCTGAGCCTCCCTTGAGCATCAGTGTAATATTAGATTTCCATCATTGCATATTCACTATTCACTATTCACCCCTATTCACTCATTACCTTCAGCTACTATTCTTCCTTCTCACCATTTATCCTTGTTTTTACCCAGCTTTTCTACCTTTGGAAGAGACATTACATCCAGCCCCTGTGCTGTACTAATCTAGACAGTGCCTCTGCCTCAACCCACTCGCATTCAGACAGGGTAGAGCTGCATAGGGACAGAACCAGGAGGCTATTTAGACTGTTAGGTGCATGCACTGTCAATCCCAAATTTGTAAGATGAGGTGAAAGTAGAGTTTGACCCATCAGGCCCTAAGCAGTAAAGGTTTAAAGATATAGTTAAAGTTTTTCTGCTTAGGGGTTATCCTTGCTTCTGGCACCCACATTTGTAGCACTGGACCCAAGACCACTGTACCAATCAGGATAAAAGAAAGTGGAGGTGGTATGGAGAGGAATCGTATAGTTGTACCAGTAAACTCTTTCGCCTCTTTTTTTCTCTGGATCTCCCAGAAAAGAGGGTGAGTTTACTTAGGCAGTTTGTGCCTCTGAAGGCAGGAGAGGAGCGTACCTAGACTCAGGCCCTCCCTGCAATGTGGCTGCTCCCCCATTTCTACTTACCTCATGGGCCCCAGTGGCCACTTCAAGTGAGGGCAGCAGGACATCCACTTGTGGGTTTGAGCCAGCCTCTGATCCTGGAAGGAGGGTCATCCGATGGGCATCAACATGTCTTACTTTAATGCGGCTCTTACCTTCCTAGAGGGATTTCCATAGAGTTTTGCCCTATATGTAATTATCTCGCGAGTAGGAAGTTTCTGGTGCAAAATCCTAATGTCATCACTTTTGTCTAAAGCTCTAATCTGTGTAAGTATGTATGGTAAACACTTCCAAAGTCAAATCTGAGTATAGATCATAAAGCGCATAGAGAAAGTGATCACTTTGTACAATTCAGACACAGCCTGTCTTTGTTCAAGCCTCCATTCAAATACGACTTTCTTTGGGTAGATTTTTGGAGCTAGCAATATTCCCAGATGTAGAATACATGTCTTCTTTTCTAACATGTCATTGACTAGAGTGGTAAACTCTTTTTGCTCACCAGGTATCCTACACTGTTTCTTTCTTTTCTTTCTTTTCTTTTTGTTGAGACAGAGTCTCAAGCTGTCACCCTGGGTAGAGTGCTATGACATCACAGCGCACAACAACCTCAAACTCTTGGGCTTAAGCGTTCTCCTGCCTCAGCCTCCCAAGTAGCTGGGACTATAGGCACCTGCCACAACACCTCGCTATTTTTTTTTTTTAGAGACAGAGTTTCAGTTTGTCGCCCTCGGTAGAGTGCTATAGTGTCACAGCTCACAGCCACCTCAAACTCTTGGGCTTAGGTGATTCTCTTGCCTCAGCCTCCTGAGTAGCTGGGACCACAGGAGCCTGCCACAATGCCCAGCTATTTTTTGCTGCAGTTTGGCCGGGACCAGGTTTGAACCTGCCACCCTCGGTATATGGGGCCGGCGCTCTGCTCACTGAGCCACAGGGGCTGCCCCCAGCTATTTTTTTGTTGCAGTTGTCATTGTTGTTTTAGCTAGCATGAGCTGGGTTTGAACCCACCACCCTCAGTGTATGTGGCCAGAGCCTTACCCACTGAGCTACAGGTACCTCCATGTTTTTTTCTTTTTTAAATTCAGATTAATATGAGGGTACAAACCATTAGGTTACAGTGTTTACATTTGTTAGGTAAGGTCCCTGTTGTAGTTGTGCCCCTCACCAAGGGGTGTCCCATATACCCTTACCTTGTGCCCATTAGGTGATATCACATCAATTTCCCTCCCTTCTTTTTTCTTCTCCCTTCCCTCCTCCCCCCTTACCCCAATTTGAATTACATTGAATTTTCCTCTTGTACAGGCCTGTATTTCTTTGTCTACTGGCTTCATGTTAGTATTGAATACATTGGATACTTGCTTTTCCAATCTTGCAATACTTTCCTAAAGGGAATGTTCTCCAATTCAGTCCAGGTTAGTACAAAAGATGTAAAGTCTCCATCTTTTTTATGGCTAAGTAGTATTCCATGGTATACATATACCACAGTCTATTAATCCATTAATGGGTTGATGGGCACTTGGGTTGATTTCACATCTTAGCAATTGTGAATTGCCAAGTTCACTTCTATGTTAATCTTCTCTGGCCCTATGCTTTGTTTTATTAATTCTAACTGTCTACTTCAGGGCTGCTCCCTGTATTTCAGAGATTCCCTCTGAATAATGGACATGGGCTGATTTTTGCTTTTCAGAGACCTTGTTCATAAGATTCAGTCTTTCCTACATCATATTTTGTGCAAACTGTTATGAACATCCTAATAGTAGTGTCTTTTAAAAAAAGCTTTGCTATCCTTATTTTATTTATTTATTTATTTATTTTTGTATTTTTTTTATTGAATCATAGCTGTGTACATTAGTTCAATCATGGAGTACAGTGTGCGGGCTTCATATACAATCTGAGATATTTTCATCTGCCTGTTCGACATAACTTTCTTGAGATTTTCTCATTTGCTGTGTGAAAACATTTGTGTTCTACATTTAATAGTTTTCTCCTGACCCTTCAAAGATGCACCTCAAGTGTGATCTCACCCTTTATCCTCTCTACCCCCTACCCTCTCCCTCTCCTTCCTCCCTCTCCCCTTTCCCCGTCTTCTTGTGCAATAACTGGGTTGTAGCCTTCACATGAAAGATATAAATTTGCTTCATATTAGGGCTGTATACATTGGATACTTTTTCTTCCATTCTTGAGATACTTTGCTAAGGAGATTGTGTTCCAGCTCCACCCATGTAAATATGAAAGAGATAAAGTCACCATCTTTCCTTAAGGCTGCATAATATTCCATGGTATACAAGTACCACAATTTATTAATCCATTTGTGGATCGATGGGCACTTGGGTTTCTTCCATGACTTAGCAATTATGAATTGGGCTGTAATAAACAATCTGGTACAGATATCTTTGTTGTAATGTGATTTTTGGTCCTCTGGGTATATACCAAGTAAAGGAATTATAGGGTCAAATGGCAAGTCTATTTTTAGGTCTCTGAGTGTTCGCCAAACATCTTTGCAAAAGGGATGTATTAGTTTGCATTCCCACCAACAATGTAGAAGTGTTCCCTTTTCTCCACATCCATGCCAACATCTCTGGTTTTCGGATTTCATCATGTGGGCTAATCTTTTACTGGAGTTAGATGATATCTCAAGGTAGTTTTGATTTGCATTTCTCTGATGATTAAGGATAATGAGCATTTCTTCATGTGTCTGAAGGCCGTGTGCCTATCCTCTTTAGAGAAGTTTCTCTTCAGATCTTTTGCACATCCTGAGATGGGATCGCTTGTTCTTTTCTTGCTAATATGTTGGAGTTCTCTGTGTATTCTGATTATTAAACCTCTGTTGGAGGCATGACCTGCAAATATTCTCTCCCTTTCTGAGGGCTGTCTGCTGGCTATACTTACTGTGTTCTTGGCTGTGCAGAAGTTTTTTAGTTTCATAAGATCCCAGTAGTGTATTTTTGATACTGCTTCCATTGCCTTGGAGATCCTCCTCATAAAGTATTCGCCCAGACCGATGCTTTCAAGAGTGTTCCCTGCACTTTCTTCTAGTATTTTTATAGTTTCATATCTTAAGTTTAAATCTTTAATCAAGTGAGAGTCTATCTTCTCACTAGTGGTGAAAGGTGTGGGTTCAATTTCAGTCTTCTACAGGTCGCCATCCAGGTTTCCCAGCACCATTTGTTAAATAGGGAGTCTTTTCCCCACTGAATGTTTTTAATTGGCTTATTGAAGATCAAATAGCGGTAAGTAGTTGGGTTCATCTCTTGGTTCTCTATTCTGTTCCAAACATCTTCCTCTCTGTTTTTGTGCCAGTACCATGCTATTTTGATCACTATCGATTTATAGTAGAGTCTCAGGTCTGGTAGCGTGATTCCTCCTGCTTTGTTTTTATTTCTGAGTAATGTCTTGGCTATTCGAGGTTTTTTTCTGTTTCCATATAAAACAAAGTATTATTTTTTCAAAGTCTTTAAAATATGACAATGGAGCTTTAATAGGCATTGCATTGAAATTGTATATTACTTTGGGAAGTATGGACATTTTAACAATATTGATTCTTCCCAACCATGAGCATGGTATGTTTTTCCATTTGTTGACATGTTCAGCAATTTCTTTTCTTAGAGTTTCATAGTTCTCTTTATAGAGATCT
>CAUYON010185933.1:0-12282 GCA_963573935.1 Arctocebus calabarensis
CATCACAGCTCACAGCAACCTCCAATTCCTGGGCTCAAGCGAGTCTCCTGCCTCCGCCTCCCAAGTAGCTGGGACTACAGGCGCCTGCCACAACGCCCGGCCATTTTTAGGTTGCAGCCATCATTGTTGTTTGGCAGGCCCAGGCTGGATTCGAACCCGCCAGCTTAGGTGTACGTGGCTGGCGCCTTAGCCTGCTGAGCCACAGGCGCCGAGCCGGTTTTGATTCTTTTAATGTAACATCTTTATTTTCCCTGATGTTTATGCAGTTGTAGTCATAAGATCTTATTGTTTGAGGAGAGTTTATTAGACACAGGGTGATAAAGTTTTGTTTCCACATCTTTAATTTATAAAGATACTCAGGATCTCCATACACTTGCAAGTTTACCTAACTGGTAATTAGAGCACATTTGATATATTGAGTCTTTAGGAGGTTAGCACTTTTTTTTTTTTTTTTTTTTTTTTGAGACAGAGCTCTGTGGCCTGGCTAGAGTGATGTGGCACCATCATAGCCCACAGCAACCTCAGACTCTTGTTTTTTTTGAGACAGATCTCACTATGTCACCGTTGGTAGAGTGCCCTGGTGTCACAGCTCACAGCAACCTCAAACTCTTGGGCTCAAGTGATCTCATGCCTCAGCCTCCTGAGTAGCTGGGACTACAGGCGCCCAGCAATGCCTAGCTATTTTTTTTTTTTTGGCCAGGGCTGGGTTTGAACCCACCACCTCTGGCATATGGGGCCGGCGCCCTACCCCTTTGAGCCACAGGTGCTGCCCAATGCCTGGCTATTTTTAGAGATGGGGATCTTGTGCTTTCTCAGGCTGGTCTGGAACTCCTGAGCCTCTCAGAGTGTGAGGATTTACACGTGTGAGCCACCACATCTGGCCTAGGAAGTAGTAATTGATGCAGCTAATATTAATATTCTAGATCCTCGCAAGATTCAAACATTTATTTTTCTGGGATGCCACAAAGAATATCAATAGTATTAGAAGTTAGGATCATGCTTGGTCTCTCAGTCCCTGGGACTTTAATACCAATCTGACAGCAATCATTTATTTCAAATTTTGGTTTCGAAATTTTGATGTGCCTTTAGTTTTAGATGTATAATAGCATTTAAAAAATTATGGCAACATCTTGATTTAAAATAATTGTAAGATTGGTAGTAGATTTTCCTGGGAGGAACAATGAATACTTTTGTGCATACTAATGAAGGGATCCCTTGAGGATGGTTTCTTGGTATAAGAAGCATGTAGGCTTTGTTTTTGGATTTGAAAAGAGGATATGGTCAAGCTTCGAAGCAAGGTTCATGCTAATTTGGAGAAGATGATATTGGAAAAATATCCTATTTGGCTTTATTTATTTATTTTTTTGAGACAGAGCCTCAAGCTGTCACCCTGGATAGAGTGCTGTGGCATCACAGCTCACAGCAACCTCCAATTCCTGGGCTCAAGCCTCCTATTTGACTTTAAAAAGAAACTGTGGAGGCTCTGGCGCCTGTAGCTTGAGCAGTAGGGTGCCAGCCACATACACTGGAGATGGTAGGTTCAGACCCATCCCAGGCCTGCCAAGTAGCAAGGATAACTAAAGGCCCCCCGCCCCTCCCCCCCAAAATAGCTGGGCGTTGTGGCTAGAGCCTGTAGTCCCAGCTACTTGGGAGGCTGAGGCAGGAGAATCACTTCAGATCAAAGAGTTTGAGGTTGCGGCTTGGTGCCGTGGCTCAAAGGGCTAAGGCACCAGCCACGTACACCTGAGTGGTGGGTTCTAATCAACAATGGAACAACAATGACGGCTGCAACAATAACAACAAAATGGCTGGGTGTTGTGGTGGGTGCCTGTAGTCCCAGCTACTTGGGAGGCTGAGGGAAGAGACTCGCTTGAGCCCAGGAATTGGAGGTTGCTGTGAGCTGTGATGCCACTGCAATCAACAGAGGGCAGTATAGTGAGACTCTGTTTCAAAAAAAAAACTATGGAGAATGTTGGAATAATGAAAACATGTTTTAAAATGTTTGTTTTTTTTGGTCTATTCTTGCTGTATTTCTTGAGTAGTCATATCCTGATCTTTAAATGAAAGGAACACACGAGGCATTATGTGTATGCATCCAGAGTATGTATTGTGGGTGTATGGTGGGATTAGGGATGGTGAAGTGTCTTATCAGTTATGAAAATAAGTAAGAATTATACTCTTTGAATAATGTGTTCAAATATGTCAGGTTATTTCAGTCTAGCAAACTTGTCAGATTGTTATGTGTGCATACATCTTTTATGATTGATACAAATAGTTCCAGTTATGAAAGAAGAGAAAATCAAAGATAAACACAGTGTTTACCATGAAGCTAATAATGGAGCTTGAATTTCAAGCTCCTTCATTTACCCAGGTCACCTCCAAGTCCCCGAGATGGGGCTTTAACAGTATGTTCAGATGTTCTTTGGTTTCCTTTACAAAATATTTTGTCCATAATCAGATAACATTGTTGTCATTTCCAAATTTACCCTCCAACATGTTTGTGTTGGGTTATATAAGTGTGGCCAGCAGGAAATTGGGGGAGAAATTTTGAAAGAATGCATTTGTAGTTTTGTGTCTATATTTCTACCATACGCAAAAAGAAACAGAAAGGGGTTCGGTTCCTGTGGCTCAAATGGGCTAAGGCACCAGCCATGTACACCTGAGCTAGCAGGTTTGAATCCAGCCCGGGCCCGCCAAACAACAATGATGGCTGCAACCAAAAAATGGCCGGGCGTTGTGGCGGGCGCCTGTAGTCCCAGCTACTTGGGAGGCAGAGGCGGGAGACTCGCTTGAGCCCAGGAATTGGAGGTTGCTCGGAGCTGTGATGCAACCTCCTATAATTGTATTTTGTCTTTTTTTGTTTTTCTTTGAGACAGAATCTCACTGTGTCACCCTCTGTAGAGTGCAGTGGCATCACAGCCCACAGCAACCTCAAACTCTTCGGCTTAAGCGATTCTTTTGCCTCAGCCTCTCAAGTAGCTGGGACTATTGGCGCCTGGCTAGTTTTTGTTACATTTGTTGTTGTTTAGCTGGTCCGGGCTGGATTCGAACCTGTTACCCTCAGTGTACATGGCTGGTGCTACAGGCGCCGAGCCAATTGTGTCTTGTCTTAAATAAGAGTTTTGACTAAACTTTAGGAGGAAAAAAATCATTGCTCTACCAGGGACTGTATGTTGATAAGAGATGGTGAGTTGCACTCTGCCTGTTTCATGTACAAGGTCAGAATCACTCCCTGTGTCACAGGTTCTGTGAAACAGCAACAGCCCCTGTCCTTGTTGCATATTTTTTCTTATTGGCTAAGTAGAAAAAAAAGAAAATCTCCTTGAGATAGTTGTTTAAAACTATGAGGGGAAAAAAGTGAACTTTTAATTTTTGAATAATTTTAGATGTGGAGAAAAGTTTTAAAGATAATGCATAGAATTCCTGTGTACCCATCACCCAGTTCCCCTAATGTTAACATCTTAAATTATTGTGGTATATTTGTCAAAACTAAAAAGCCGACATTCATACAATCCTAATAACTAAACTCCAGACTGTGTATGGATTTCCCCAAGTTTTTGATTTATGTCCTCTTTCTAGGGCAGAAATCCCATCCAGGATAACTTTTTGCTTTTAGTGACCTTGTCTCCTTAGTCTCTTCTGGTCTATGACAGTTTCTTGTGACCTTGGCAGTCATGAGGTGTGCGGGTCAGATGTTTTGTGAAATGTCCTTCCATTAGGATTTCCTTGGTGTTTTCCTGACTAGAATGGGCTTATGTGTTTGAGGGAAGAATGCTGGAGAGGAGAAGGGCTCCTTGTATGTAATTTTGGGGCCCATGATCTCCATGTGATGTCAGTGGTTATGCTGACCTCGATACTGGGTTAAGATAGAGTTTGCCAGGTCTCTCCAGTAAGAAGTTACTATTTTTGAGCCAGGTGTATGGCTCACGTCTGTAATCCTAGCACTTTGGGACATTGAGGCAGAATGATCGCTTGAGCTCAGGAGTTTGAAGCCAGCCAGAGCAAGAGTGAGACCCTGTCTCTACCAAAAATAAAAAAACTAGCTGAGTTTTATTTAAAACCAATCTAGGATGTTAGTATAAATTTAATAGGAATTTACTAATGTCAGGTATATGGAGGGATTATATTTCTAATAAAAAATAAGATCCGTAGGCCCATATTTAGCTGCGACTCTCAGTACTTTTTAAACTTTTTTTTTTTTTTTTTTTTTTGAAATAGCTCACAGCAACCTCAAACTCTAGGCTCAAGTGGTCTTCTTGCCTCAGCCTCCTGAGTAGTTGAGACTATAGGTGCCTACCACAATGCCTGCTTAGTTTTTCTTTTTTTGGTGGAGATAGCTTCTCAACTCTTGGTCAGGCGTGTCTCAAACCCCTGAGCTCAGCCTCTGAGTGTTAGGATTATGGGCGTGAGTTACCGTGTCTGGCTTAAACTGCTGTGTTAATGCAGTTTTTAAAATTGGTCTATCGTCTTATATTTCCTATTTTCTCTCCCACCTCCAATTTAACTAGAGGCCAAATTCCTATCTAATATGCTCCTTTTGATAGCTTGGATTTCTCAGAAATAAGAAATTGTATTCTCATTTGTATCTAGACATAGTTGACGGGTAATAGTGGGATGCTACTAACAATTCCCGCAGGCACCTGGTCTTAGGCTTGGTCGAGTCTTCCTGGAGTTTTAGTAAAAGTACCCTGTTAGAGGAATTCATCATTTCACTTATGAATTTTACCATCTTTTGAGTTCCTTGTAGGTGCGCTGTTCTAGATGTCAAAGATACAAAGAGGGATAGAGTGCACCCATGCCTTCGTGAAGTTCACAGTACAGTGCAGAAATTTGACAGTAATAGAGACATGCATAGGGAACTACGTGAGCTCAGAGAAGAGAGTGGTTGACCATGGGCAAGCGCCAACAGAGGATTTAGGTTTCTGGAGGTCTCACGGAAAGGCTGTGGGATGGAATGAGGGGCATGCGTGGCAGAAACAGCCCTGGGTGGTGAGACGTGGAGGTGTGGAGGAGGCAGCAGCAGGGTGGCAGGTGCTGTGTCTGTGCGGCCACCTCCTTCTCCATACCAAAATCAGACGCTGCTAATCAGTCATAATCAGCCTTAGAGTTCTCAACAGGAAGCTTGAGGCAGCCACTACCAATTATTTAGAGTTGGCACGTGAGGTTAAACCTGTTTGTCTTCTCTGCAGTGGGCGTTCACTGTGCCTTGAGTAGAGGATGTGTGGGGGAGAGGGAGGAATGAGACGGCTGGAAAGGAATGTTTGCTGGGATCAGGTGATGAAGGACTCTGTGCCAGCCACGCTGTTGAGTCTGTATAGGCAGTGGAGAGCCGTGAAAGGATTGTAAGCAGGAAAATGATGTAAGCAAATTACTTCTTTTTTTAGAGACAGAGTCTCACTTTGTTGCCCTTGGTAGAGTGCTGTGGCATCAGAGCTCACAGCAACCTCCAGCTCTTGGGCTCAGGTGATTCTCTTGCCTCAGCCTCACAAGTAACTGGACCACAGGCACCTGCCACAATGCCTGGCTATTTTTTGTTGCAATTTGGCCAGGACCAGGTTTGAACCCGCCACACTTGGT
The DNA here is from genome assembly GCA_963573935.1 of Arctocebus calabarensis. Lineage (NCBI taxonomy): Eukaryota > Metazoa > Chordata > Mammalia > Primates > Lorisidae > Arctocebus > Arctocebus calabarensis. Next base: position 5,578 of record CAUYON010185933.1, read on the forward strand.
ATATGGGACCGGTGCCCTACTCACTGAGCCACATGCGCCGCCCTTTTTTTTTTTGAGACTAGAGTTTCACTCTTTAGCCCAGACTAAAGTGCCATGGCTCATCCTACCTCACAGCAACCTCAAACTCCTGGGCTCAAGCAATCCTCCTGCCTCAGACTCCTCAGTAGCTAGGACTATAGGTGCCGACCATAGTGCCTGGCTAGTTTTTCTGTTTTTATTTTATTTTTTTAATTTTTGGCTGGGGCTGGGTTTCAACCCACCACCTCCGGTACATGGACCCGGTACCCTACTCCTTTGAGCCACAGGCACTGCCCAGTTTTTCTGTTTTTAGTAGAGATGGGTCTTGTTCTTGGTCAGACTGGTCTCAAACTTCTAAGCTCAAGTGATCCTCCTGGCTTGGCCTCCCAGAGTGCTGGGATTACAGGCGTGAGCTACTGTTCTAGGCAACAAGTTACTCTTTTTAGCAAGATAAATATGGGGGCTTTGTAGAAGATGTGTTGAATTGGGTAAAACCGAGGGATTTCATACCATTTTTAGTTTATAGTAGGCTTCAGGTTATTAAACCACTTAGGAATATTACTTACCGCTGTTCAAACCAAAGATGGTGGCGGTCTGAACGAGGGCAGTATAGATGGAAAGAGTCAACTTGCGAGTGATTTAGGAGTAGAATAGGGCTTGGCTCTTTAATGTCTGGTATGTGGGTGAGAGAGAGGAAGGAGTTTTCAGAGGACTTCCTGCCTGGATGATAGGGAAGGCAGGTGGGGTAGTTAGGGTGGGAAGCTGATGACTTACAGTTGGACATTAAGTTGGCCTGGAAAATATTTTTCCTATGGTGTCATCTTGATTTCTACCAAGTTCCTTTGCTCTTCCAGATCATAGCAGATCAATTATTAATGTCACATAAGAACATGGAACATAAAAGTTGGCTGCAGAGTATGTGGGTTTGATTCTTGGCTCTAATGTTCATTGCTTAATGATAACCTTAGGCAGGCTGTTTAACTCTTTGTCTCTGGTTTTCTTTATTTGCAAAATGGAAGTAGTATTTGTTTAGCCCTTAAAAAAATGTTGTGAGAATCAAATAAAAAAATAAATATATGTGGGGCATTTTGTCAGCTTGTATACATTGCCCAAATATATAATTTTTTCTGGCTATGTGTGGTGGCTTATGCCTGTAATTTCAGCACATTAGGAGGCTGAGGTGGGAGGATTGCTAGAGGCCAGGAGTTGGAAGCCAGCCTAGGCAACATAGTGAGACTCAGTCTGTGAAAAATTTGAGAATTAGCTGTGCAAGGTGGTACACCTGTAGTTCCAGCTACTTAGGAGGCTGAGGTGGGAGGATCACTTGAGCCCAAGAGTTGGAGTCTTCAATAAGATATGATTGGACTTCTGCACTCCTAGCTTGGGGAACTGTGTGAAACTTGTCTCTTAAAAAAAAAAAAAAAAGAAAGAAAAAGAAAAAAGAAAATATTTTTATTGAGCCATTGTTGAATTTGTAATGGCTCAATATTTATGTACAAAGATGAATATTTCAAGATTTTTCTCATTCAAGATTAATAAAGACATTCCAAAACCATTAAATATATGTTTGGAAGTCCATAAAATGATTCTTGGGCCTGAACAAATGTGAAGTGTCAGTGTTTGTGCTGTGGTTAGATCTTAGTTGCCTTAGGTACTACACTAGATTTTTGGACTAAGAAAAGTTACTTGCAAAATATCAGGGAAAGTTAATTAGTTTTTGACTTTGCTTATATTTTTAAATGATTTCCATGTACTTTATGAAGTTTTAATTTAGTTTTCCTTCTTTTACAGCTTTGTAGCATGTTTGATATTTATTTATTAATAATTTAGCTTCTTTAAAACTTTTGGGGAATGGAGAAGAATTTATTTATATTAATGATAAAAATAATGTGAACATAACATTTTCCCCTGAATTTTAGGAATGAATTTTACTTAAGACTTGTAAGATAAAATATATTATATAGCTTAGATGAAGCATTTGGGCTGTTTTATTGCCTGTTGTATACAATGTAAATTTTATTTTATTTTATTTATTTTTTGAGACAGAGCCTCAAGCTTTCACCCTGGATAGAGTGCTGTGGCATCACAGCTCACAGCAACCTCCAAATTCCTGGGCTCAAGTGAGTCTCCTGCCTCCGCCTCCCAAGTAGCTGGGACCACAGGTGCCTGCCACAGCGCCTGGCCAGTTTTTGGTTGCAGCTGTCATTGTTGTTTGGCGGGCCCAGGCTGTATTCGAACCTGCCAGCTCAGGTGTACGTGGCTGGTGCCTTAGCCCGTTGAGCCATAGGTGCCAAGCCAATGTAAATTTTATTGATTGGAAATTATTAAATTTAAGTTAATGAAAGTTGTTCCTAAACTCTGATTAGTTAATGATCATTTTCATTCTATTTATATTTAAAGAACTTAGTATTTTGATAATATGTATAATAAAAATATAACTTATGTAGTTAATTAAAGAGCTTTCTTGTCTGTATACATAGTAAAGGATAAATAGCTATAAATGTGTGCCTAGGTAGTTTTTATAATTTAAATCAGATTTACTCAAAGCTTGGTAGAGGCAGAGTAATATGTTTAGGTGAATGGTGTGGCTGTAGAGTGGTGACAGATCTACAAGGGGTCAGGCTTGGAAGATGAAACACGAGTGACACCTCTTTACAGGGATTTACTTGACCTTACATTTAATCAGACAACACAGAGGAAAGGAGATCCTAAGGAAAATGTGCCCAGAGTGGGTTGTGCATGAGAGAGAGAGAGAAAAAAAAAAGAGAGAGAAAGGTGTGAAAATCAGAACTCTTCAGTTGGTAGGGAATACTGGGACATTTGGGATTGACATCTTCTAGTAGACTTCCTTTTATGATTTGATTGAGAGGTTCCCTTCGAGTTTTCCTTGTTCCTTTAAAAAATTTTTTTTGAGACAGAGTCTTGCTCTCTCTCCTGGGCTAGAGTGCCGTGGGCTCAACCTAGCGCATGGCATCCTCACTCTCCTGGGGTCAAGCGATCCTCCTGCTTCCGCCTTCTGGGTTGCTGGGACTACAGGCACCTGCCACAGCACCTGGCTCATTTCTGTTTTTAGTAGAGATGGGGTCTTGCTTTGCTCATCTTGCTCAAGCTCCTAACCTCAAGTGGTCTTTCCACCTCCGCTTCCCAGAGTGCTAGGATTTATGTGAGCCACCATGCCCAGACTAAGTGTTCCTTGTCTTTGAAAAAAGTGATATAGTGACATGGTGGAGTGTCTTTGAGTCGTGTGAAACATAAGGACTGTTTGAATTACTGTCACTAGGGAAAATTTAATCCCAAACTATACAATTAATAAAAAGTACCCCAACTTCCATCATCCCTGTCTTCTGTATAGGAGTGTACAGCCCCGAGCCTTCTGTGCTCCCTTCTGTTCCTGTGGCAAAATGAATATCACTAAAGAGTCAAGGTCACCCACCACCCGTATCTGCCCTCAGAGCTCTTCTGAAGATAATATTCTATACAGCCACTGCCATTCTGTTAGAACTGATACAAGAGAAGAAAGCTGTTTGCTCTATAAGCATTGAGTGTTGCCAAGTTATGTATAATAAAGATAAAAAAGTTTTGCTGAAAAAAAATTATGCTGAAGGACGAAGCCTGTGTCTCAGTGGGTAGGGCACCGGTCCCACATACCAAGGGTGGTGGGTTCAAACCCAGCCCCGGCCTAACTACAACAAAAAATAGCCAGGCATTGTGGCAGATGCCTATAGTCCCAGCTACTTGGGAGGCTGAGGCAAGAGAATCGCCTAAGCCCAGGAGTTTTAGGTTGCTGTGAGCTGTGACACCACGGCACTCTACCCAGGGTGATAAAAGTGAGACTCTGTCTCAAAGAAAAAAAATAAAATTATGGTGAAGTAGAAGTAATTATTTTACAGTGGAAAAATACTTGACATGTAATGATCTTTCCTCTCTGAGATAATCTAAAATTTAGCTAATCATGATTGCCAAATACTAAGAGAAGAGTAATACCCTAATAATTAAGAACACATATATATATATATATATATATGTTTTTTTTTTTTGAGACAGAGCCTCAAGCTGTCACCCTGGATAGAGTACTGTGGCATCACAGCTCACAGCAACCTCCAATTTCTGGGCTCAAGCGAGTCTCCTGCCTCCACCTCCCAAGTAGCTGGGACTACAGGCGCCTGCCACAATGCCCGGCCATTTTTTGGTTGCAGCCGTCATTGTTGTTTGGCAGGCCCGGGCTGGATTCGAACCTGCCAGCTCAGGTGTACATGGCTGGCACCTTACCCATTGAGCCACAGGCGCCGAGCCAGAACACATATTTTTAAAACTTGCATTTTTAATATAGTGCCATGGAATAGATTGGGAGGGTCTGGGTCTGGCCCAAACTTACTTTGTAGGTTTGTAATGATGGTGCTGGTAATGACACCTGACTTTCAGAGAGAGACAGAAATCAGGAGTGTTAGTTTTGTGAAGTCCCAAAGAGGTGGCGTGCCAGGACGAGCAGACAGAGCCGGAACGTCAGGCAGTGGCTGCAGACGGTAGGGAGTCTGTGTCTGGGCAGTCGGTGGGTTTTAATCACTTATCCTGAGTCCAGGGGGAGATTCTAGACCCTGTGAAAGTGACGGCAATAACAAGCCAAAGCTTTCATTCTTTCTTTTTTTTTGAGACAGAGTCTCACTTTGTCGCCCTGGGTAGAGTACTGTGGTGTCATAGCTCATGGTAGCCTCAAACTCCTGTGCTTAAGCGATTCTCTTTCCTCAGCCTCCCTTGTAGCTGGGACTACAGGCGCCTGCCACAGTGCCTGGCTATTTGTAGAGATGAGGTCTCACTCTGGCTCATCTGGTTCAGGCTGGTCTGGAACCTGTGAGCTCAGGCAATCCACCCGCCTTAGCCTCCCAAGAGCTGGGAGTACAGGCGTGAGCCACCGTGCCTGGCCTTCACTTTCTTTTTAAGGTAAGGGATTTAGTTACAGAATCTAGGACTCAAAGTATGGACTATATAAAAAATATTTCACAATTATTAGGATAGAAGCAGAAGCCACATTTCACAATTAGGAAAGAAGTCAGATTTATGGTAAAGGTGATATGAAGCTCAAGTTCTATGACTCGGGGCAGAGTCAGTAGCTGGGGATTAGACGGACTCAAGGAAAGAGATGTGAGTTCTAGAGAGTGCCTTCACACAAACATACTGTCTGTCAATAGATAGATGATGAATACTTTCCGCATGAGTGGTATTAAAATTAGAGATTAGGATCCTAACCAGGAATTCAGGGTCAAAATGAGCCATCTGTAAGAGCAACAATACGTCATAGTATAAGCAAATGTATAATGTGTGTACATACACTGGTACACTTACTTAAATTCAGATTGTGCTCCAGATTCTATAAAATGTGATTAAATGTATTATACTCATTAATTATTCAAAGGATTCCTTTATCCTTATAAGTAGGTTTAAAGCTAAAACAGATAAGCACAGAACTTTTTACCCATATTAGTCATGAGCAAGGCACAGTAAACCTAAGCTTACTTAATACACATTTAGTATTCTCAATCTTTTCTGTCTAAAGTAGACCCTTTGTTTTACTTTTGGGGACCCATTGGTTCCTAGTCTCTTTGTTACTGAGCTAGAATGGCTGGCCTGGGTGGTCACAGTTCTTTGGTCTTTTATGGCTCATTTTATTCTTCAGAGTTTGAGCCTCCTCAGCTGTCGGAATGAGGGCTCTGCACCAACGGTTCTCTGCTCTGGGCATCAGATCAGCATGCGGCATGTGGTTGATTGATATGGAGCAAGTATGGGTTGATTATAAGTTATTAGTGAGATATTTCATTAACAATAACTTACTAGATTTTATTTATTTCTTTATTTCTTTGAGACAGAGTCTCACTTTATCGCCTTCGGTAGAGTGCTGGGGCATCACAGCTCACAGCAACGTCCAACTCCTGGGCTTAGGCGATTCTCCTGCCTTAGCCTCCTGAGTAGCTGGGACTACAGGTGCCCGGCTATTTTGTTGTTGCAGTTTGGCTGGGGCTGGGTTTGAACCCGCCACCCTAGGTATATGGGGCTGACACCCTACCCACTGCACAAGCAGCACCCAACTTACTAGACTTTATTTATTTATTTATTTATTCACGTCAGACGAGTAATGTGCCGATGTGGTAACAAGATTTGTGGGAGGCACATCTCACGCACGCGCATGAAAACCCAATCACCATGCTTATGAACTACAAAAGGATCAACTTACTAGACTTTAAAAGGGCTTTTTTGGAGTTAGTTTGAATGGCCAGAACTTTTAGACATATCCAAGGAGGTTTGGATGATGCCTTTTGTCTTTTTTGTCTTTTCTGGCAGAGATGTTCAGAATAGTTTCACTGATCATAGCATTTCCCTTCAGGTTGGGGTTCTTGTAAAAATAATTGTGAGAGTGTCTAAATGAAGCTTTCAACTAGAGCTTGATGTTTTTTCTACTAGAGCTAGTGTAAGGAGATAGAAAAATTATGATAACCTTATGAAAAAATGCTCATCATCCCTAATTATTAGAGAAATGCAAATCAAAACCACCCTGAGATACCATCTAACTCCAGTGAGAATGGCCCACATCACAAAATCTCAAAACTGCAAATGCTGGCGTGGTTGTGGAGAGAAGGGAACACTTTTACACTGCTGGTGGGACTGCAAACTGATACAACCTTTTTGGAAGGAAGT